>ONZH01003859.1:110000-228048 GCA_900303285.1 Rhinella marina
GAGTGGACAGCTGAACTGTGACACACAGAATGGTTCCACACTGCTGTATGAAATGGATTTGTATCACTGAGATAAAACAATAAAAAAAAGGGTTATATATGGCGATAGCTGCACTACTAGTGCCAGCCAGCCCAGCCAGGAGACAAAAAAAAATGTCTTGTAGCCCTTAGAAGGGCTGTTGGGTTCTTTTAAGATCACTCCTGCCTAACAGAGAACTAAATCCAGGCCCTAACACTCTCCCTGAAACGCAGCAGCTCTGTCCCTAAAGACATCCAGACAGCATCTGAGCCGAGCACCGCGGGCAGTCACTAGTATATTCCAGGGTCACCTGATCAGGCCAGCCAACCCCTGCTATCGACATGTAAGGGCCCCACGTGATGCTGGGTGTACTGCAGAGTCTCCTGGCTTGTGATTGGCTGAGTTTATAGGCGCCAAAAATTCAAAATGCGGAAGATGCCATTTCCTCGAGCATGGCGAGATACTCGTCCGAGCAGCGAGCACTTACGAGTACCGTAATACTCGAACGAGCACCAAGCTCGGACGAGCATGCTCGTTCATCTCTAATAGCAACCAATCAGATTTCACCTTTCATTTTCCTAAGGAGCTCTGATAAATGATAGGTAGAATCTAATTGGTTGCTATGGAAAACTAAGCCAGATTTCATTTACACATTTTGATAAATCTCCCCCAATGTATGTTTAATGTCCATGCAACTTCCCTGCTTTCAAAACACCTGTCTGACTACTAGCACCAAACTGCATTTCTAGCTATGCAGTGCTCCAGTCCAAAGATGGCTGCTGCTTAAGTGTCATGCGGCCTAATCTCTAGATCAGAAGCTTCTATTAACCTGCACTATGCACCACAAGGAAAACGAGCAAATGTGTTGTACCGTGCCCAATGCAGTTCAGTGGAGACCGCTAATGGATGGATCGGGTCACATGACACTACATCAGTAGCCATCTGGGGACCGAAACACTACATAAGGCATGAGTGCAGACCTTTGTCCCTGATGTGCAGCGTGAACTGCAATTGAACTGCACAAGGATTAACCCCTTTGTCATTCAATGAGGCTAATCCTTGTCTCTCCATGGCTTTTCCTTGGTCATAGGTAACATGCTACATGCGGAAATTTCCCACAGTGTGCGAACGTGGTCGCGGAAACCTCATTTATGTGCATAGGACCACATCTATAGCTACTCCTATATACGCTAATATGCAGGGCCATCAAATATGAAAACTCTTCATATAACACTTTTATAGAGGGGAAGGGTTAGCACAAATCAAGACAATTATATTTTAAGTATACTTAAGTAAGTATAAATCTTTTTTCTCTGCTGTGACTGCCAGTGACATTATTTCCAACAGTAATGGTAAAAGTAAAGGTTACTCCTATAAGTGCAATGTTAAACTTAATCTACAGTACTTGAATTTTCCAGAGCATTTTCTAAAGTCCAGTCAAAAAAAAAAAAAATCTTCAAAAATGAATTACATACAAATTAAATGTAATTAAATTGAAGCGGAAAAAGGTCTCAATGACATCTTTCATTATTATTTTGCAGCTCTGTGATCTGTTTCCAAGCAGTACATTTTAGACGGCTACTCTGTTTATGTAGCCGACAGCAGAACCGCAGTTTGTTCATAGATATGGCTGTCTCATTTTTTTTTTCAGACAAAACTTTGAACCATATCCAGCTCTGACACACTGCCTCTTCAGTTAATAACGATCGTGTTTCCCCCTTGTCTACTGTCTACTTTTCTTTGAGGCAACTGCACATTCAGCACCTCCAGATAATAACGCAAAGCTGCAACATAAAAGTGACAGCATTAATATAATTGTCTGTCTTTCTCGCCTTCACTCGAATTTCTTTTCTTTTTTTTGTCTTACTTTTCAGTTTTGACAGCCTATGTGACACCTGTTTCTGTCTCGTCTGATCCTACGAGAGGCTTTTGTGCTGACATGGTTCCTGTCAGACAAGGAATCTGCTGGAGACCAGTGCATGATATATATATGATGGAATACTTGATAGGATTTCCCTTGCAGTGATCATGTATGCAGAGTGGGAATGAAGGGTTAACCTCATCCAGCCCGGGGACTCCTTCTTCTCCTGAAGAAAAGCTCCCCCTGTACACATTAGGGATTTCTCGCAACCTCAAGAGTCTCACAGGCGCTTGACTAATTAGTTTGTAGATTATTCAAAGCTGCAAAATGTTCAACATTAGACTTAGGTTTGGAAAGATGGGTCACAGATCTGGGGATGAGGTGAAATGGGAGACAAACTGATATTAAACATGGGCCATGTGTGAATGTAAAAATAAGCTGACGCCATCTTACAATCAGTCAACCAGGTCCAGCAAATGTCTAGCCCACTGACAGTTATCTACACATTTAGGGCCCATTCACACGGCCGTATGAATGTGTCCGCACCCGGGTGCAGGCTCATTCATTTCAATGGAGCCACAAAAGATGAGTACAGCACACCGTGTGCTGTCCACATCCGTAGTTCCATTCACCAGCCTCGCAAAAAATATAGATCATGTCCTATTCTTGTCTGCAATTGCGGACAAGAATAGGCATTTTCTATGTGTGGTCTGCAAATTGCGAAACGCACACGGGCGACCATCTATGTTTTGCGGATCAGCAAAACACTACGGTCGTCTGAGTGAGCCCTTAGGAATAATACTCGATCAGCAATTTCAGAAAATACACAGCATTTTAATACTTAACAATTTCCGAAGAATTACTTGAAAATAATGAGTATAATTCATTCCATTATTTGTTAACATACGGCAACCAAGCACCCATTAATATTAGCTGTTGCTGGCATGGGAAACACTTGGCACTTGTGTGGTACATGATTACCAAATACATTTTAGAAAATGACAAGTACCGGGTATACTTCGATGATTAATGAATGAATATTTGTTCCACAAAAATGGCACTTTAACTAATATTGAATATTCATAACATAGTTCTGTGAAATTATCAGTCAGTGCTTAGGCTTTGGTTGTGTGGTCGCTTTCATGAAATTACAGTCAGCTCCAGACTATGTTATTTGAGGCTGCAATCAGAGGCATACACAGATCTGATAGGGCCCATAGCAAAACGTAGCATGGACGCCTCCTGCCCCACCTAATTTGCCAGTACACGTGAAGGCAATTCAATGCACAAAGCTCCAAATTTCTCATGAATTTACGTAAGAAATTTAAATAAAAAAATATCATCATAAAAAAGTTGTTCTCCACCTCAGCCACTTTATCTGACTTCTTTGTTGGAAAAAGTGGAATAGGTGCTTCATAAATATGGCGCCCATTCTCCATACAGCATTAAACTGAAGTTTTGAGCAAAACGACTTTCGATCTAGGGTACGAAGCTCGCTTCACTTATCCCCAGTTATAATACAAACCGCATACATTATTAAATAGATTACAGATATGCAAATTTCTTGAAATACATTTCAAGTCCAATTCGAAGGATTAAGTACAAGGGTAAATTTGACCCAAATCAAAAGCACTCAGATTGTCCTAAAAAGGCATGTATGTAACTGATGGTGAGCAGTAGTAACAAACAGCCTGTATAATAGCAATAGCACTGTCAAATTTGTTATGTTATGTGTTGCAGTAGCTTGATTTGAACAACCAGTCCAACAATTATCTCTGGGGAGTAACATCAGGTTCAGTGTTATGTGAAATGAAATTTCTAAAAATTTAAAAATGCTACATTCCCTATCCCAGCTACTGAAAAATACCCCCACAGCATGAGGCTGCCATATGCTTCACCGTAGGGATAGTACTGGGCAGGTGATTAGCAGTGCCTGGTCTCTTCCAGACATGATGCTTAGAATTGAGGCCAAAAAGTTCAAACTTGGTTTCATCAGATAAGAGAGTGTTGTCACAGTCTGAGAGACCTTTAGGTGTTTTTTGCAAACTCCAGATGGTATTTCATATGTCTCTTACTTAGAAGAGGCTTCTTTCTGGCCATTCTGCCATAAAGCCTAGATTGGTGGAGTGCTGCAGTAATGGATGACCTTCTGGAAATTTGGAGCTCAGAGTGACCATGACCTCATGCAATTAGTTAGGTAGTAGGAGTGGCAGCAGGGGCAGTAATACCTGAAGCGACAGCAGTACAATATGGAACCTGAAATACAAGGCTGGAAATCTGAAGCTCTGTAGGGGTAGTAGTAGTGGCAGCAGTAGCTGCTGTGGCAGCATTACAGCATGGGACCTGATAGACAGGGCAGGAGATGTGCTGCTGCATGGGGCAGTAGTAGTAGTGGCAACAGGGGTAGTAGTAGTAGTAGTAGTAGCTGCAACAGCAGTACAGCATGAGGAATGATGGACAGGCAAACAGTGACAGCAATGCCAGCAATGGCAAATCATCAGCTGGAGGTGTGTGAAAATACTAACAGATTTTGTCTGTGTTGGTGTGATGATGCTAACTGCCACAATGAATATTGTTTCTGAGAGTACAATGAAGGCTGGACAAGACAGCACACCAATGTCAAACTGGGCCAGTTCCTGACACTGGTCCAATCTATAAGCTATTATTATAATACTGTGCCTATCTGACTATAAACTAGCTGTATTGTGAGTCTAAAGATAAGCTTTCTTTGCTGTCTCTCTCTCTCTGCCAGACATTCTGTCACATGGCTGCACACTTATTTCCATCTGATATTAAAATCAAATCAAAGGATTTTACAGTCATTCTGACATGGATCTTAAAAGTGAGTACAATTGCCTCATCAGGTCTAAGAGATCTATTTAATAATGTATGCAATTTATATTGTAGAATCTGGTGACTACGTCTCTTTAAAGGGAACCTGACACCATGAAAATGTAATGGAAACTACAGGCAAAACGTTATAGAGCAGAAGGAGCAGAGCAGAATAATATATCATTTTGAGGGATAAGATTCAGTATGAATTTATCATTTAAATTCCTGCTCATTCTGAGCTTTGAAGCCAAGGAGACAGTCCTATCAGTGATTGACAGCTATCTCTGTATACACAGTCATAGAGGGAAGTCTGTCAATCACTGATAGGACCACCTCCTGGACTTCAATGCCTAGAATGAGCAGGAATTTAAATATATAAATCATTACTTATACAGAATCTTTTCCCACAAAACTATATATATATATATATATATATATATATATATATATATACAGTATATATATATATATATAATGTGCTCAGCTCCTCCTGCTCTATAACATGGCCCCTGCCAATTACACTGCATTTTCACAATGACAGATTCCCTTTAAATGGATAAACTACAATTTTTACTGAATCTTTTTCCATAAAACTATATATCAGTCTGCTCAGCTCCTCCTGCTCTGTAACATGCTGAATGTAGCTCAGACTCTATATTCAACATGATCGGTTCCCTTTAAGACAGACTTTTGTTTCACAAAAGAGAAGCAAACAGCATATCAATTATGTGAATGCTGAAGCAGAGCTTGGACCTGCTGTGCGGCAGCATTATAGACATTTATCAAGAGTTGCAGACACTTTCCAAATCAGTAATGGTTCTTACATACCAATAAATCTGTCCCTCTAAATCAATGTTCTCTAACCAATGGCTCGGGAGGCCCCGGTGTGAGACGCTCCGCAGCTGGTAGCTAAATATTGTTGTACCCTGGTAGCACCAGGGACATCACAGTGTTCATGAAACCTAAAGCTACCACCAAAACCATATAATTAGGTAAGGTTGATATTATTCATTTCAGTCATATGTTTATTTCATAGCTTTTATCCCTCTGGTCAAATTTAAAAGTGGCCTTCAAGCTGAAAAGGGTTGGGGACCGCTGCTGCAAATATAAATTTCTGCTTATTTGGAATTTGATTTTCAGCGCCTTGAATAGTGATGTCCGTCCCTTAATTATAAACAAGGATGTCAATCAGCCTGAACCTTGCATGGGTGTCTTGCCCTTTACTCCAGTCCATCAAGGCTGATCCATTTTCCATAAATCCTGTCACCTATTTAAAGGTAACTTTTCATTAATATGGTTTAAATGTAATTATTGAACGACGGGGCTAGAAAACAATGTCATGACTGCAGCAGGGACTTGTTATTTGTATTCAGAGAATCATTTCAGACCGGTCCTGCTGAATAAAAGAGGCGCAGAATAGTAATATGATTCGACTGAGTGCTTTTTAACATTCAATTCCTATTGAGTTGTGATTTAATAAGCTTTTTTTTTTTAGATTTCTTTTTAAAAGTATTTAATAAAAAACAAACGGAGGTCAGAGTCTCAAAGCAGGCATATCGCGGTCCTCAGGCACTCATTTAGAAGACTATCAGTACTGCACGGCAGATGAAATGTTCCCTCGACCTGTCTCGCTGAGCCATCAAATGCAAGAATCTGACAGGTTTCAGGATGCTGCTAGCAAGCTAGGTGCAGCAAGTCATTAGGAAAAAAAGCATTGTTTAGAAAATCTACATATGGTATGTGTGCATCCCATGTCTCTTTGAGTGACTACCAGAATTTTTAAAACCTTTACATACTTCAGGCATTTTAATTAGCAGGTGGTTGTAGACACATTTCTAGACCCGCTTGACTACATGATAATTGTATCCATTTTACACCATAATCTTCAACTCTGTCTACTATCTATCTATCTATCTATCTATCTATCTATCTATCTATCTATCTATCTATCTTCTATCTGTCTCATATCTATCTATCTATCTATCTATCTATCTATCTATCTATCTATCTATCTATCCATCTATCAATACGTTCATCTATCCATCATATATATTAAATTGTTATTAATTTTTATCTATCTACCTGTCTATCTATCTATCTATCTATCTATCTAATCTATCCATACAATTATCTATCCATAATATCTAATAAATTGTTATTAATTTTTATCTATCTATCTATCTATCTATCTATCTATCTATCTACCTACCTAATCGATCCATCCATTCATCTATCCATTATCACCATCATATCTATTAAAGTGTAATTTATTATCTATCTATCTATCTATCTATCTATCTATCTATCTATCTATCTATCTATCTATCTATCGCAAAGTAGGTCTTGCAAAATCCAGCATGTGGCCATCAACCAGTGGAGAGTACTAATGATATATATATATGGAAAACTTCTGGCTTTCTCCACCCACCTGCCTCTGATTGAAAGTTTTTTTCTATCTGAATTAGCAGCAAGGGTGGAGAAAATCAGGAGCTCATGAATATGGGGACCCATCATTATGCACTGCACAATTAAAGAAAGTGACCCAGCATTTTGCTAAGGGGTCTGTCCCTCAGTTAGGACACCATAAAACCAATGACAGATTCCCTTTAAAAAATGTCTTTACAGCGTTCTAGAAAAGCAGTGTTGGATGTCATCTCATTGACTAATATCTGTTTGGCTCACAATACCTCCCTGTCATTCTCATGACCTTCGCAGTCATATTTTTATAGCAATGACTGCAAATGATGGATCAATGTTTTCAATAGAGACATAGAAAACATCCTTAGTGTAATGAGAGTCCTTCTGGCACTAGTTACATAGGATGGTGACAATTTCATGTTTTTGGGGATGAAGTGAACAGGAATATACAGTTATATAGATAAATAAGACAGATAGATGGATAGATAGATAGATAGATAGATAGATAGATAGATAGATAGATAGATAGATAGAAAAAATAGATATAGATAGATAGGAGATAGATAGATGGAAAGAAAGAAAGAAAGAAAGAAAGAAAGAAAGAAAGAAAGAAAGAAAGAAAGAAAGAATAGAGATAGATAGATAGATAGATAGATAGATAGATAGATAGATAGATAGATAGGAAACAGATAGATAGATAGATAGATAGATACAGTAGATAAATGCACAAAAGTGAGGCAGCACTCCAATGGCGGTGAAAAAGTGGAAACCTTTTATTACCCTTGGCAACGTTTCGGCCCTTACACAATGAGGCCTTTGTCAAGCTGCTTGACAAAGGCCTCATTGTGTAAGGGCCGAAACGTTGCCAAGGGTAATAAAGGGTCTCCACTTTTTCACCGCCATTGGAGTGCTGCCTCAGTTTTGTGCATTTATCTAAATGTGGATTGGATTTCCTATTTTCCAGAGGAGTTTGCACCCAGATTACTACTTCTAAGTGCTGCTGCGATTTTTTTGTTGGATAGATAGATAGATAGATAGATAGATAGATAGATAGATAGATAGATACTGGCATGGTATTCTGCTGGTTCCCTCAGGTTCTCCAGATCCAGTTGTTAAAAAAATTTACAGATCCAGGGCTTAGGCTTATTAAAAGTTGGGTGGTATGTGTGTGTAGTGTAAATATGGTGTATTTATGTATGTGTACCATGTATATGGTGTATTTATGTGTATTTATGTGTGTTGCATATATATGGTGTATGTATATGTAACTATGTGTTGTGATGCTGCTTGTCCGCCATTGAGAAGGGAACCTGTTGTTAAAACTTTGACTCCCACCCCTAGATAGATAGATTGATAGATAGATAGATAGATGATAGATAGATAGATAGATAGATAGATAGATAGATAGATAGTCTACTTAACAGTTTTATGAGGAGGACATTAGCATGTTATTTCTTACCATGTGCCACCCAGCCATGTTTACATTGGTCACAGGTTCTCAGATTAATCTTCCCGGGCTGGAAACATTCACATGTGCAATTTACAAGTGTACATCGGATGGCCTGCAGAGAAAAAAAGAAGAAAGGAAAAGGGTTTCATCGATCGTCGTCCATTTCACTATTTCTGCTCTTACAATATGCATGAGTTGTTGTGGCTTATGGAAAACACAGTGCAACCACATTGTTTGGAGGGACACAAAAGATGGAAAAAGTTCATTTCCGATGCAGCTCTACTGTACTTTATGGCTTACAAGACACAGAGACACTTAGCTTCTAGTGCCTGTGATACCATTAGACCTAATAAACAGGATGAGAAGGTCGCCTAAGAATATCCCAGGAAAGCATCCTCTTATAATAGAAGGTAGTATCAATGCAGAGCTTACTGGCTCCGAGTCTTCTACTACAGCACATAATCATATTTCATTTGTCAAAATCAAGTGCAGCTATCAGTGATAGGGATCAGCAATTCCACTCACTTAATGCCAGCGTGTGCAAGGAGATTTCACTGAAAGAAAATAGGTAAAATATTTGTACAATTACATCATATACCAGCCAACAATTATACAAATAATATGGCTTTATGCATGTGTCATAGACAAGCAGCGCCCACCTACACTCTCACAGTATTGACTCAGAGTTAAGAATTTAAAGGGGTTGTCCAGTTTCAAGGTAAAACAGGGCAATCCTAGCTGTCTTACATTTAGATCATTTTCTACACCTAAAACAAGCGTAGAAAACAGTAAATGAGACGGGACTGCCGATCCGTCCCCTTCCCCACCCACGCAACTCCCACAATTTTAGACCTGGCTTGAGCGGGGAAAGTCGCAGATAGCGACCCAACTAACCCTTGTGCAGCCATCTGCGTCTAAAATCCACCTAATATAGGAGTATTTCAGTATAATAAATGACTTCCATAGTTTTTAATTGTCACATATATGTTTTAGCATGGTCGCATCCCAAGTTTTTTACTTTGTGTTCTACAAAGATTTGTGAGGTCTTAATTTTCGCAGAACAACTTCTAGTTTTCATTGGTACCATTTTGGTGCACATAATGCTTTAAAAACACTTTTTATTCCATTTTTTGTGGCGAATATGATAAAAAATACAATTCTGCCTGTTTTTTACGGTGTTTACTGTGCGTGATAAGTTATGTGATAATTGTATAGTGCAGAATGCACCAATAACAAGCTTTTTTTGGGGGGCGGGGTATTTTTGTAATTTTATTCCACTGAAAAAATGTTTCCACTTTTTTTTCCACTGGGAAAGGTGTATTTTTTAATCTGGAGATTTTTTTTAAGTAAAACTTTAACTCCTTTTTTTTACCACCAATTAGTCCCACAAGGTGACTTTGACATGTGATCCAGTGATTGCTTCTGTGATACACTGTACTGCTTATGCAGTACACAATATTATATTGTCAGTATATCAGCAATATCTCATACAACCTGTGGACAAGCGTGGCACTGTTTTTAAAAGAAAGCAGCCATGTTTTACTGATAATGAACACTCCATCTAAAGGCAGGGGTGTAA
Organism: Rhinella marina; assembly: GCA_900303285.1. Lineage (NCBI taxonomy): Eukaryota > Metazoa > Chordata > Amphibia > Anura > Bufonidae > Rhinella > Rhinella marina. The sequence goes on from ONZH01003859.1 coordinate 120,159, forward strand.
CTACCATAGCGGCAGACCATGCGACTGCTATGGGGCCCAGGGCAAGAGGGGCCCAGTCTTAGTTGGGATTATCCCCTCTTCTACTGGAGGTGAAAACTTAGAACCCTCTAAAGAAACAACTTTTAGCAAATGAGGCAATGGAATAATAGCCCAAGGGTCATGGAAAAGAGTTTAGGCAGAAAACCTTTTGTCCTGTGTGTGGGGGACCTGGTTTGATCCTTGCTATGGGGCCCTTACTTCTCCATGTACGCCACTGTCTAAAGGCATTGCTATTGTGGTTATAGTAATACTGTCTGCAATTCCTGGATATAGAACTATCATGGACCTGCCATACTGGAAGTGTAGTAGTAATACATAATGGAGATTATGCTCGTCATTCTGGTTTGTTTGCTATCTTTATCTAGAGTGGCAGTAAATGAGTCTCATCCTAGTACTGTTTTCTATACTGATGTCTATATTCTGTGCAGTGCTACTGTTTAATACCAGTCGCCAGCATGGAATAAATGACACCGTCATCCACATACTTCCAGCAGCCCCCCTCCATCATGTAAACTGTTCAATCGTTCATTTTCCAAGCTATATAAGTATGTATTCCTGATTAACGGAAATAGTAATATGAAATATATTACCTATGACATCTGCTGATGAAGCAGGAATAATATATGTGTCTGTAGGTTAACAGTGAGGAAGAAAAGAGATCTTGCTGAAAGGTCCAGTTTCATGTTCAATAGTTTATTGACTTGATGATATATCATGTCTGCACTTGTCAGTAATGGTGTCTTTCTTTAATATGTTCACTAATTAATGAACTCTGTAATTAATTGTGCTGCTGCTGCACCATGGCATGTTACGAAGCGACAGTCAGGTTCTGCTTATTAACCCTGTGTTGGGTAACAGAGATAGCACTGCTCTTTCTCTCCATTTGGAAAGAAAATGATCAGCTGATGTGCATTCCTAGTCTCTGTACCTATGTAATTATCATAGAAAACCATGCAAACACGACATAAAATATTTATGTATTTATATCAACTCCTCAACATGGAACATCAAGAAGGAAAAGTCATGAAATTATTGAAATCTCAGGATTAATGATATGAAAATGATTTAAAAAATGGAAACAAATAACTCAATTTATTCAGTATTGAATAACAGCAGTAGACACCCTTACACACTTTGGCATGCCATCAGTGAGATTATTAAAGGAGAACTCCCACAAAAATTTTTATTCCATGTCCTGCTAGAAATGTACATGATGTAATCTGTAGTGAATGTCATTTTCTTACCAGTGTCTGCATTTTTGATTTATATAATCCTGAAGTTTCTTATCTGTGTCATGTGACTAGGAATTAGACCCACCAACTCACACAGAGACTTATGTGTGGACAGGAAGTCTAATTCTCTATGTATTCCTATGGGAGCCTTACTCTCAGTTTCATAGGAATGAATAGAGCAGTGACTGGCTTCCTGTCCTGGGTCAGTTGGAGGTCAGGGAGATGGTCACATGACACAGCTACAATAAGAAGAGAGGTTATTACTCACAATTACATTATCTAATAAGAAAATGACATTCACTACAGATTATATCATGCACCTTTCTAACAGGTCAGAGAATAAAATTTTTAGCGGGAGTTCTTCTTTAATGGTTGTCTGAGGAATGTTCTGCATTGAAATGTTATTGGTTCCATGACCAAATGAATGTAACACCGAGCTGTTAGTGTACCTGAAATGAAGACTAAAAGGGTCCAGTTACCGTATATAATTCCACCCCACACCATAATCCAAGCAGTAGGATTGGTGTGACTTTTCCTTGTGAAGGCTTCTTCATGATGTTACCCACGTGGTCTCCAGACCAATCTCTGGCTATCACTGTGTCTGAGATAAAAGAGTGACTCATCACTGAGGAGGACAGACCTCCATTCCAGCCTCCATTGCCATCATACTGTGCACCATGATTGCTTTTGAGATCGGTGGCAAGAGGTTATTGGAATGGTTGTAACTGGATGTCATGCAAACGCTTTATGATGGTTTATGTGGACACTGTTTGCAACTCTAGGCTTGGAATGTGACATAAAAAATCACTTGCAGTACAGAAAGTATCACTATGCTCCATGTTTCTAATCAGATAATCCATCCGTGCAAAGGTTTGCCTCTGTGCACCTCTTGCAGTCATTCCAGTTCATCATTGTTCTCCCAACCATCGGGAAACACAACATTGAACAGTGCTGATATCTCAGTCTATGCACATAGTAATCTATAGGAGTAATAAACCAAGGTCCCTCAGTTCAATCATTCTGTCCCTCTCAGGTTGCGACAAGTGGATATAACTAGTACGTCAATGGATAGGAGACATCACACAATTTTTCTATACGACCTGATCCAGTTTTTGAGGTTTCATGTGACTAAAAAACTTTGTTTTCAGTATGGCTTGTATGCCCCTCCCACATGCCACTGATTGGAACTAGATCTTGATCTTGTGCTGATCTGAGTGACACCTGCGGGTTCCTCATTTTGCATAACCTTACAGCTCCATTTTGGAGTTGAAATTTTAATGTTGACTGTAGAATATTTCCTTGTGCTCTACATTCAAATTGGTCAGTTAATGGTAGGTCTTTCTCATTTCTTTGGATGAGGTAACCAATGGCAATTTCAAGGAAGTCAATTGCCTTATATATATTTAGGGTATGTTCACATGCAGCAAATTTTTAAGGAAAAGTTCAGCAACTATCCTACTCATCTGAATGGAACTTGCAGAAAACAATATAAAAGCAGCAGAAACATTCAGATGTACAGTATGGAGATATAATATACCATGCATGAACGTATCCTTAAGCTGGCCATGCACATTATTTTAGTGTCAGCTAACCCTGACAATTTTGGTGGGACTAGACAACCATCTAATGTGTATGAGGCCTTCTGATTCTCCCTCAGAATTAGATGTCGGGGTAGAAAAAGACAGGACAGTTAGATTTCAACATGCCCATACATTTTGTTGTCAACCAAGTGTTTGGTTAGTAGCTTTCAAATGTGTCTGGCAACCCTTAAAGAAGGGTTGCCCAACCTTGAGCTTACCAGCTGTTGTAAAACTACAACTCTTATGCCCTGACAGTTTATGACTGTTGAAACATCCTGGAAGTTGCAGTTCTGATACACCTGAAAAGCGCCCACTACCTAGGAGTAGATGGGAGCATCAGCCTATATGGGAGACAAAAGTAGTATCCTGAAGCAACTTGATTTGTTGCAAAACTTCATGCTTCCTGCTGCTTGACCTAAAACAGGCCTGTAAAGCATAGGGAAGCATATAGTTTCATGAGGTGAAATAAGGGTTACACCAATAGGAATCTAAGAGATTTCTAGCAAAGCTGACCTACCAGGTGAATTAGAGGGGATTCAAATGCAAGATATTTGGAACAAAAATACAACCTCAAGGGTTTATTCAGACAGACGATAGAAAACTTGTCCATGCTCCAGACAATAACCATGAAGGAGTTTTTAAATGGACCATACATCAGTGGCATCTATGTGCCATCCATTTTTCTTGCAGACCTATTCACCCAAGTGAATGAGTCTTCCAGGAAAATCAAAGAAGGATGGTGCAACTGCCTCAGCATGGTCTGATTGTCCATTGGGAAAATCGCTCATTTGATATGTCCCATTGACATTAACGTGTCAGTGTTCAGCCTGGGTTCTGTACATTCTACACTTGGACAGCAACCAGTCAGGAAAATCATCTGTCTGAAAATGGCCTCAATTTTCTAAAAGCAGAATTGACTAGATGCAATCACATTAATAAGATCAATTTACCAATAGATCAGCAGGACCAGAGTCAATCACTGAAAAATCTAGCAAATACCAAAAATAGTTTGTATCATTATCGCACAGGATTTGTAATGCCCTATAGTCTGCATAATATATGCATAGCAAAATAGCAGAGCTACACACTTAAATTATTTACCTCATAAATACATCAGCTCCATGCATATTCATTGGCTGAGACTGAAGGTCCCAAACTAAGCAGAGAAATCACATAATACATGATGATACCCAAAGTCAAAAGGATTGATTTCACCATTGTGAGTGCGACAGAGAATAGCAAAATGACATCTGTCGGCTATGTGGTGCTATACCACTAGAGTGTCCCAATATATTGTATTAGCAGAATGCCATGGAGAAATGTAAGCGTATTAGCAACTTTTCAAATTGTATTAGTGAAGATGAATCCAGATATGAGATACAGTGGTAATACAATAGGGCATTTATAGGAATCGTAGCAGGTTTCCTAAAGTGTACACATTTTCTTGAATAGTTTTTTACTGTCATGTATAGAGTAGTATTCTCATGACTTGATTCTACCTCCAGTTGTTATACTGTATAGTTACTTTTTAAAATTATGATTCTCATTAATGGCATGCTTTATTATTATATATTTAAACAAAACCAATCTTAAAAAAAATGATAACGTCCAAACAAAAAAGTGTCTGTAAATTTATGGGATTTAGATGGTAGATAGTAAAACTGAACGTGACAGAATGCCTATTTTAGAACATATTTAAGCAAATAACAGTCTTCTACCCTGTTTGTGAATACAACTTTTCTGTTTCCATGGTTCCAGACTACAAACAACCTTTGCGTGGTCTGATCCCGCAGCAATACCCCTTCCATCTGCCCCCTTATTTTTTGGTAAAAAGTAGACCAAATGGAAGAGATAATGGGGACGATTTATCAATAAATCTGTGCCAAAAAAAGTGCCACAAATCCCTGAGCAGCTGAATGTGAGTCTCAGATGACGCAATCAGCGCCCCCTCCATACAATAGAACGGGATTTGTGACAAAGTAATTCGTAACAAATCAAATTTCTTCTAAAAATTCAGCAAAGATGCCATATGGAATTTTTCAAAACTTCACTAATTTCTACTCATAATGGCTGCACGTAATCATACTTAAAATGGAAAAACAGGGTGATTGCAAATAGATAGAAATAATCATCATTATCTAGGTTTTTCTTGGAATAAAGGGCAGCAGTTACCTTGTGATTATGAATGATATACCCAAAAATTCTAGTGACACAGACTCTTAAAGTGATTATTTCTGCCAGTTAAAACCAGATAGCGACACATCAGTTTTTTTTTTCTAATCTGTTTTTGTTTTCTGGTTACATATTTATTTATTCTATTTTATGAACATGATTATGGGGGTGACCATCTTGCCTGAGGTGTACGTAACAGCATTTAGAAAGTATTTAAAGAATTGATTCATGGCAGCCCCATGGGCCATAGACACAATAGGACCTCATTGACTTCTGTTGGACAGTTTTGACAATCACCTATTGTGAATAGAGCATCCTGTGTTATCTGTTTGATGCCGCTGCAGCCAATCTCTGGCAACAGTGGTGATCTGCTCCTCTTGTGTCATGTGACCTTTTGCCATAACACAAGGGGAGCATGTCACTATAGAGGCAAGCAATTGCCTCTTCGGCAACTGCATCATCCTTGGTCATTTAACTCTTCAGATGTCGTGTTCAATGTTGATCGCAGCATTTGAGAGTCACATTCAGCTTATTAGGGAGTTAATCAGGGGTTAAAACAAAAAAAATAAATACTCACCTAATCCTTTTGACTGCGAGAGGCCATCACAACCGTATTGATTGATGAGAACACACCAATCTTCCTGTGTGCTGATGTGATGACTTCCCCACATCATCATGTCAACATGCGCAAGAATGGCTGTGCCTTCTTGAATCAAGGTGGCCGCCTCAGCCTCTCTGCAATGAAATGGATGAGGTGTGTATGTTTTTGTTTTTTTGTTTTTACCGCCATCTCAGGAAGAATTGATTTGTTACCACGAAGGGCCAAGAGATTCTGATTCTTGGCGAAACAAATTTTTCCTGAAATTCGGATCGAATTCCATTTCTTTAACTTCGATTCACTCAACACTAGTTTTGATATGTCATAGAGGCATATCAAAGATTTTGATAGGTGGGGATTCAAGTGCTGAGATGCCCACCGATCACTAAAGTGAGGAATTAGAAGCGCTCAACTGAGTGCTGTCTCTCCTCACTGCTGAAGATGTAAATGAAGACTTTCTAATTAGACTGACCCAAACAGATTAAAATCTTAAATATGTCACTGTAACATATTTAAAGTATTTGCAAAGTATAGTTACACTTTAAATCATATTTAATAGTTATTATTAATACCCTTTTAAAAATAATTACATATCTAGAGTTGGAAGAAGGTGCCAACACTACATGTAAAAATACTTGGTTAAAACAATACACTGAGCATAATGGGGGAGATTTATCCAACTGGTGTAAAGTAGAACTTGCCTTAGTTGCTCATTTTTCACAGCTCCTTTGGAAAATAAAAGGTGAAATCTGATTGGTTGCTATGGACAACTAAGCCACTTATACTTTACACCAGTTTGATACTCCCCCAGTTTGTCCATCAAAAACATGCTGATACAGCTCTGTAGAGGAAAACATTGAAAAGTTAGGGGTGTCAAAAAATGGCAGTGCTAAGAATTTTTAAGGTTTTTATTTAAAAAAAAAGAAGTAAAACATAATAAAATTTTAAATACAAATTTAGTGTTGCTGTAATTATACTGACCAATGGAATAAAGACATCATGTCATTTTTAGCGTACAGTGAACGCCGTAATATCAGTACCCAGAAATCCTGGGCAGAATTGTTTTTTAAATTTTACCCCACAAAGATTTTTGTTTCTGTTTTTAAATACAAGATATGGTAAATCAAATGGTGTCATTAAAAATACAACTTGTCCCACAAAAAATAAGCCCTCATATGGCTATGTGAACAAAAAATTTTATAAAGTTGTTGAAGGTAGAACAGAAAAAAACAAAAACGCCAAAACAAAAAATTAACCCGGTCCTTAAGGGGTTAAAACTAAGGTAATGTCCTTCTAAAATAACATTTTTAAAGGACCATGCAGAGCTTCTCCAGTGCTTCACAATACTACTGCAATTAAATATCTGATCTCTGAGAGCAATCATTGCTCAAATATTATGATAAGGAAAGAACAGAAATGAGATTTAAATTTTAGCACCAGGAGACTTGGGTCTTGGAAAAAACTGGTTAGTTCTAACAGGTCCCCAAATAGAAAGAGAAATATATTCTTCATTATGTTCTCTAAAGAATGCTTTTTCTACACATAGACTTATCCTATAATGCTCTCCCTGTTGGACATAATGCCTTAGTTTAAACACAAACACTAGGGCAATGAAAAAACATTACTACGTTTACAGTGAGCAAAAACTCCCAGTAGTACAGTGAAATTTTAATACATTTCAACTTATCTCTTTTACTAATAGGGGGAGAACAAACCCTGCAGGAATTTGTTCTGCAAACTGGTAATTACAGGCTTTTTTTTCTTTTTTTTTTTTCTTTACAATACATATGTAAAAACAGAAATGAGCCATTCCCGCTTCTTTAGTCAGTCCTTTTGATGTTGGTTACAATAGAAAATTTAAGGAAAAATACAATGAAAAGGCTTCCTTTTATGTGAAAGCATCTTTCAGCTCTGTGCAGTACACTCGACGGCAACTGTTTTCATTCTTTTTTTCCCCAGCTTACAAGCTCGGCTTTATCAGTAGGCTCTTCAATTCCTTCAGCTCCTGATTCTGAGCAGCTCTTATACAAATCACATGAATTATGATAAGAACCATGTTAAAATATTGTCATGTCACTTATTTCTTCTCTCTAAAGCAATATAGTACATCATTTTCTTTTCTCAAGATGAACCAAGTGATGAACATACTTATTACTAGAATTAGGCTTTCAAAAGAAATAGGTCAACAGAAAACAAAAAAAAATCTAACTCTTAAAGTCTAAAGCTGGGCCCTAGTGCAAAAAAGTCTAAACGTTCCTCACTACTATGTCTCCACATCTAGTGCTATATATTCAATGATCCATACTGGCTAATTTTCCCTTTACTGGAAAAACAAGTTGTTTTTTTATGGCGTTCCATCCAAGCACCATTAGAAAATTTCACGTCAGTCCAGCATGGACATTGGCTCTGTTTTAGGAGAAACAATGCAAACAAAGTCCCCTGCTGAAGAGGTAAGAGATCTTTCAACCTTTCTATTTTTCTACTCATAACTAGGTGTCATGGTGGCACCAAGACACAATATAGAAACTTTGGTGCCCAAACGGATGTTCTATCAACTTGCACTTGCTCCAACTCTGGAGGACCTCAAGTGTCCATTATTACATGATCAGTAATCCATCGAATGGCCATCATGTAGTGTTGCATATTATGGTATGGCCATAAAAAATTTCCAGGTGAAAGGCTGAGGTTCCAAGAGTTGGAGCTATGTCAATCATAAGGGAGTCCCTAGAAGTTATCTTGATTTGAAAACTCCTTATAAGTTATGTGTGGTGATGCTGATTTGATGGAAATATATTATATATTACCATGAAAATAAGTGGTTAGACACAAGGATGAAAGCTAGCGCTTGTAAGTCTTAGGTTACTTCCACACCTGCGGTGCGGGGCTCCGGCAGGCTGTTCCGGTGGGTGAATATGTTGTATTTTCGTTCCGGCCGCCTCTCAGCAGGGGTTGCCGAGTGCAGTTCCAGCCCCACACGTGCACTTGCGGCAGCACGGATCCGGCGGGCTGTTCACCCACCGGAACAGCCTGCCGGAGCCCCATGCCGCAAGTGTGGAAGTAGCCTTATCCTGTGTTAGATGCCACTTCCAGCCTTTGGAGCTAGTCTGTGCCTTTGTTCAGCATGCTGGTTTAATTAATATCCGCCACTTGAAGCCTTATCAAAGCTCTCGGCAGGACTCTGCTCATTGTCGCTAACTGGAGACTTATCATTTACTAAACAGGTTGTGAAATATCCAGCAGAAAGAAGCTGTCAGGCTGACACTTCTATCTCACTTTACTTATTTTTAAACCCACACTTGTAATTATGGTATCCTGCTATTCATTCACCAAATGCTTGCAAGGAAAACACGTGTTGTTAACAGACTGAACTTTAGCAAGCTGTTAGCACACTCCGCACACTCGCAGAGACATGATGAGAGCTGCTGTTTAATTATGAGGGAGAACAAAGTCATAGGACTGACGTATTACATTTAAAACTGTCATTTATTCATTGGCTGTTGCCGGCTTGGCAGCCGTAAATCTAAAGGGTCAACTATGTTTAAAGAAAGGAAGTTGAACTCCTTGGAGTCATGCCTTATATAAGCGGCAGTGCAATTTGCAGTGACCCTGTAGAGTGGCAAACAGAGTACCTATAGGTTCATATTAGGGCCCTGTAGGAACTTCGGGTGTCTATATATAGTGACCTCATGAATATAGTACCATTCTAATATGGATAAAATTGGGGGAACAAGGAGAACTCTATGGTTCAACATGGCCCACATGTTCTTGTTGTACAGCCAAAGAAACAAAAACCTTAAAAGCACAACTCCATTTATGTGGCTAGGATATGTTGTTAGCAACCATTTCGTAGGGAACAATACAGAATGAGCCACAGCCACTAAATCATTCTCAGGATGGGTGAAATTCCCTGTGGTTGGATCCCCACCGATTAGAAAATGACAACATATTACAGTCACATGCCATCACCTTCCTTGATGAGAATATTCTTTTAATAATATCTTTTAGTGTACTTTTTCTCTTGTAACCTTTACTTTCCTGAAGACCACTGCCGGTTATATAGAAGATAGTTGTTTGCTATGAACAAACTCTTGTCCTGTATTAGTGTCAGATATCAAGCCTAAGCCAATGCTAGAATATAGTTGCAGAATAGGTAAATATGGATATGGGTACTCGGACACTTCCTATTCCTTCCTTCTGAGGCATACCAACAACATGAAGTAAATATCTGATCTCAGTCAATAAATTACAATATGTCAAAGAAAACAAAAAAAGAAATTATTTTGTTGCTAAGCACTCTTACTCGGCAAATCGTCTAGTCTTGATTTGTGACTGTAAGATGAAAGAGATGCTTATTCACACTTAGTTCCATATTTCCTTCCTGTCAGTTAAGATTTTTTGAATAGTCAAAGACCAGATTCACTTGTATTTACTATTTCACTCACAGACTGCATAATTTAGCTTTGGATACAGATAAAATCTTGTTCTTGGCTTCTCACCATTCTGTGACTGGTTTAGTGAAAAGAAAAAGGAAAAAGTCTGGTAGCGGTAACTGGCTTACTAAATGTTCTCTACTTTAGTTTTTTTCAATCCTCTCATGGCTAGTGCACAGTCTAAGAGCCAGTTAGGCCATTTCTTCATTGTTTTCATTTTGGAAATTCAATTTGTGCTGTTTTATTTTGCATTACTGCAGCATGTGTGGACCCACTGTACCAACCAACCGGTTTGACTGGGCTAACTCTAAGAACGTTATCCTAGCAATCCCCTGGTATTTACCATGTAACCTCTGTAGAGACATCTGGACTTCACTGCAGGTGAGCTACCAGGCAGCTGCCTTCTAAAATAGTCCCATATGGTTCGCTGCTGACCCATGGTGGTCAGAGACCAAGGTGCACAGCACTGAAGAGTCAGGCATAGTCTGAATATAGGTCATGGTCAGGGCAGACAGAGTACTAGTGTAACCAAAAGACAGATCTAGGGTCAGGGCAGGGGGCTAAGGAGCAACAAGTGTAATGGGCAAAGGTCAGGCAGATGGCATGGAGTCAGAGTTGGTTGTCAGACAGGAGTTCGGTACACAGGTAGTCAGATAGGATATAGCACCTTCGCTGGTATACTAGATGCCTAAATATTAGGCATCTTCCACCTAGGGAAGGTGCCTTAAATACTCACTAATGTCCATGGGGATATCAAATAATGATAATGGGGGTAATTTATTATGAGCTCCTATGCCAGAAATTGTCATTAAACAGATGCAATCTCCGGGTTTGCAACTTTGTGAACCCTTGTGAGCCTAAATTTAGATGCACATGGCATTTCTACTTCACTCTCGCCCCTGGGGAGTGGTGAAGGCATGGTGTAGGTAGGGTCATCAGCTTTGTCACATTCATTATCTAAGCCAGTTTCCTGGAGCTAGGAGCTGGTACAGATTTCAATCTAGGCACCCGGACTGAGGAGGGTGTGCCTGATGAGGCGTGTGCCTCATTATGAATTTAAGAGGCGCTTTCACGAGTGCCGATGCCTTTTCAAACAGCTGATCTGCAGGGGGCCCCACTGACCAGATAATGCTGACCTATCCTGAGGATAGGTCATCAGTTATATAGTCTTGGAAAACACTTTTAAGTCCAGCTCGGAGGCAAAGGTCTTTGATAAATGATCCTCAAAGTCTGTAAAGCACTGTGGAATATGTTTGTGATATATAAGCAAGTAATACAAAAGTAAGAAGGGCCCAATCTCTTCTTATGTACTATATATATATATATATATATATATATATATATATATATATAGTTCCTGCATGTAACCATAATATGTTTGTGTGTACAAGGGCAATGTACAGTTGATGTCTATGGGTGATTATAAACTAAGAATAAGGCCAGAGTGGAGGGAGATTTAAGTGTTTGATATCTGAAATCTGTTGTATATCAGGCAGCTTCACCTTTTCTACATAGAATTCGTTTATGTATAGAATGCCTGTAAAGCCTTGCCAGACTATTGTATAGATGAGGTTTTGTGCCAAAGATTTTAGAATAGGCATGAGTTCATCTCATCCCAAACTGAACTTTCCTGTCAGATGTTGGGCTGCTAAACATCAAATTAATCTCACACTCCTCCAGAGACCGCTGTGGCTGTTATTGTACCAGCGTACGCCTGCCACAATTTTCTACGTCTGCTAAAAACATTTTCCATAACTTATTACTCTTGATTAAACTGAGAGGTAACCACCTTGGATATAATCATGTTATTTATAAAATTGCCTCAGTCTGTTAAGCAAGCAGCAACAATTACCATTATGTTATGTGAAACAGAAAACACCTTTTTTGACAAGACATTTGTTTAATCCATAAAAGCCCATGGCATTCGATTGGAAATCGCATTGCAGTTATAGGGAAACTCTGGTTAATGCTGATATTAGGAAATTATTTAACTGTCAGTTCCTTAATTTTCTTACAGGAATTTTACAATTTACAAGAAAAAGTGATCAAATACTAGCATGTAAGGGTGCATTGAACTCACACTCCGTGTCACTGCTCTGCAGGCACAACCTGAAGCAGATATTACATATACAAAAATAGCAGACCTGGTATGGCATTTATGGCATAGCTATAGGATATGCTATTTGGAGACCCACAACTGTGTCGAAAACGGGGCTCTATGTCAAGGCTGCTTTAAATATCCAGATGGAAATATCCCTTAAATGCTATGGTCATTTTACTCATTTTGGGCTAAAAATCATTTTTTACAATTGGTCTTTATTAAAAATAGTGAGCCCCTTTCTTGCAGCTTTGAGATTCTCTAGTAGAATGATCTGTGTTTTTATTGTGTTCCATCAGGCAGCTCGACTGACGGGCTCCTTATCTTTCTACTATGACCTTATTATAAACACTCATTATAGTTTAATTCTTATCTTACTGATAAGAATGTGGCTTAAATAAGTGTTTTGAGCTACTAGTAATTTAGAGATAAGGGTTATTAGATGACCCTCACAAAGTGAAGTAGAATTTATTAAGCTTGGCAAGCAGTTAACCCTTTGTGACAGAACAGCTGAATACATTTAAGTCCCTCCCAAAAATTATTTTTTGCTTAACATGACTACAATGTCATAACAAAAAAAATTGCCCCCAGCAGAGGGCGCTGTGGGGAATTGTCCTATGTGCCCTCTGTCCTCCTCCTGTACTGTGCTGCGCGCAGCTGCCGAGAGCATGTAAGTATGTATGTGTCTGTGTGTGTGTCTGTGTGTCTGTGTGTATGTACTGTGTGACATGTGTGGGGCTGGAGCGCGGTTCCGTCCCCACACATGTAGCTGTGGCAGCACGGATCCGGCGGCACCCTTCACCTGCCGGATCCGTGCTGCCACTAGTGTGAAAGAGGCCTAAGACATGGATCCATGGTATTATAATGATATATAATGCTGGGTGTTCCTGCCTGATCTCAACTCTAATGAATTGTACTAATATATTGCCATGAGTATAATTCATTAGTTGAGATCAGGAAGGAACATCCAGCATTATATATCATTATAATGCCATGGACCATGTCAATAGCATTCTGGATGGGAAATACCTCTGATAAAATGAGCGTGTTTCTCACACTCGATACATTTGTGTGAAATTTGCCACTGTACTTTCACACAATTTAATTTAATTTAATAGAGACTGGTAGAAATTGCATATAAATCACTTCATCTAAAAAATCTACCTGCATCTACCTGAAAAAAGCTGTAAAGTCATGACCACTAGGGGGTCTTACTTCCACATAATTTTTTATCCACTGCCTGTTGTCAGGCCAGGACCTTCTCAAGTAACAGAGAGACAGAAGAAGTGGGGTGTGTCAGAGCTAGCTGAGAGCCTGAGCCTGATAACAGAATTGTTTCTACACTGCTTCTGAAGATTACAGGAGCATCCTGTCAATATGTAAGTCTGATCTCACCCTTATCTGTTTTGTGAACTCAGGAACTGAAAAGTAAGGAGAAGGATTTGACAGCAGAACACTGCTGGAAGATTCCACAGAATAGGGTTGTCCTCTGCTTCTGAGAGAAATGCACATAGCTGAGCAGTGGAGGAGGGGAATAGTTAGACTGAAAAAGACATTAGGGAAGGACAAAAAAGACCTATTCTTTCAAAGCGAATATGCTATCCATCAACTGGTCTGCCTTAATTATAATTCTTATGTTACTTTCACATGTGCGGTTTCAGAGGTTCAGTTTTGTCCCCATGCATTGTCAGGATGCGTAAGTATGCATCTGTTCTGTTTTGTAGCATTTTGATGCCGGACACAAAGCCTCTGCAAGCTGCGGTTTTGTGTCTGGTTTGTGAAATGGAATAAACCGGATCTGGCATAAAAATGAATGTAAGTCAATGGTTCCAGATCTGTTTTTTATTTTGTTATCGAAAAACTGGATCTGGCACCTGTTGACTTACAATGATTTTCATAACTGACCCAGTTTGTTCAGTTTGGATTAAATACAGCCAGATCCAGCAAAAATGGATCTATTAAATGGCACAGATCTATGTCCTCTGCCAGATCTCAAAACCGGAAAGTTGCCTTATCCAAATTGTTCTGGAATAAAGCAGTGCTGGCCTAGGCTAGTAAAGTGAACATAGCCTAAAATATAACAAATATGTGTATATAGAGTAATTCAGAGGTGTACATGAGGCCCGTCTTGATCAAATAGTGTGGACTGCATTTTATGCATTTTTGTGTGTAGTGATATACACTTATTAGGAAAGCAGGTATTTATCTTAATGGTTACACAACGGAGCTGAGAAAACACTACAATTCTTGGGAAAACCCATCCTTTGTAAAGTCCTCTTGGTCAGAGCAGCCAATTCTTAATGAAACACTTGGATGTTCTGTGGGATTGCAGTACATCTGGAATCCTTGTGTCCCCTCATGTTCAGCATTAATCAAGATATTATACACAACATTCTGAGGTTAGCACTGGTTCGTAGGAGTGGCGGGTGGCTGATTTCAGCTTGATGACCAAAATACTCATGCAGTCTCCCATACACATGATATATAGTTCTAAAAGTGAAAATTTGCATCAGCATTTTCTTGAAAGAAAAAAAAATCCACCCAAAGTTGAATGTGTCAGTCATGTGCACAAGCAGTAATATAGTAGGAGTGCTGAGCACACTGAAATACCACAGGGAGCCCATGGTTGACTACAACCACAATAATGGGTGCATATACAGGTCATTTATTCTCATCAGCATTTTATATAAGAGTGCTTCACATGTGTGAATAATCATGGGGACTTAATGAGCACATACCCTGAGCACGAAGAGGAAAGTACAGTACACTGTCTCCTTATGGAAGGTTAATGGTTTAGTTCCCTCTCAGACACTGATGCTATATCTCTATGAAACACCATCAATATATATGCCCCTGGAGTGAAGGAGAGCGCTCTGTGCATGCATGGCCACCTCTCCATCCACTGCTATGGTTCTGCTAGTAATAGCTGTCCAGTGCTTGGCTATTTTCAGAATTCCCATAGTGATATAGGTTGGCCACATGCATACTGCGCTCTCCTTCACTTCAGGATATCCATTCTGGAGGGAGGATCGGTCCCCAGAGGTGGGACCTACATCTATCTAACATTGATGGCATATCCTAGCGATAAACTATCAGTGTCTGAGAAGTTAAGTTTTTGATTGTGTAAAACACACCAAAACTGATTTTTGATGGTCTTTTGCATTCAGAGTACTGTATGAAGACTATTAAACAACCACTTTGGTCAAAGTGGTCAATATCTACTAATGTGAATGCACCTAGATTTTGGTGTAAATTGTATCACAAGTGACATGATTGGCACATCTAGGTTTAGAGAATAATTCAGTGCTTAGTCCAAAAAGGGTTATGGCTTGATCTGAAAGGAGTGTGTCTACTTAGGGACAGGACAAGTCCTAAGATTCATCAATTTGCACCCAAATTGCCCATAATTCTGGTGTAAAATTCTGTTTCATAGGAAACCAATCAATAATTAGTATAGAATTATACAAAATTGACTAGCCCTGTTTCATCTATTCTGTGCCTCATTGATGAAACTCATGCAGGTCTAGACAGCCTTCTACGGGATTAGTAAATCTGTCTCATTGTGCTGTGGCTAGTGTCAGTGGTACTGTATATGTGGGCAAGTCATAGCTAGGCTTTTGTTTATGTCCTTGATGGTGCCCTGCCTGCAACACATGCCCTGGTTGCCCCCTCCCCAGCAACCTCCTATCTATGGGTGGATACTGCTTTTCACACTCTCTGTCCACACTCTTCAATAAGTATGTAATGGAACAGCTATTCATGCACTTCCAAAATGTTTTAGGATAGGCTTACCAGACATGCAGCTTTAGTTCACATTAACTTAAAAAGTTAGCTTTTAGTACAGAAAATCTACAAATGATTGTGCACCAGAGACAATTACTAGAAGTCATTGTGTGGTACAGACACCAGACAGAGGTTCTGAAAGTATATGTAATTAATGTGTGCTTATTAAACAGATATTAAGACAGCGGTGTCAAGGGAAGTGTTTTCTGAATGAGGCGACACTTTCTTCAATGCCTCCCCCGTCTCCTGTCACTGGTCCTAGCCAGGCTCACAGAATGAATTCCTAATGATCTAATATGCCCATGACTCGGCCAGCAGATTAGCACATGATTCACTCAAGTAAAAGGATTACTGCTGCCTGGGCTTGAAGATATTAACACTTTTTGTCATGTGGAACATTCATGAAAAAAAATGAAAAGGTCTTTGCACAAAATGTTTAAGTTAAAAAAGCTGGGGGAATGGAGGTGATCAGGTGCTGGCCTCTGCCTCAGTGCACATTTTAGTACGTACACTTAGCTTTTCCTATTCAGATTGTAAAACCACTTCCAGGATATTTTATTGGTCTTGGTGTAAAGCAGTGACAACCAATGTGCGCCTTTGAGCTCACCATTATATAGATTGACCATCCATGGAAAACACAATAGAATGGCATTACATTGATTTAAGGGTTCACTTTCAAGTTATGAGTTGATACATTAGAAACTTTTAATTAAAAAAAATGAACTTCAAGTTCAAATTTAGGCTAATGCAAGGTCACTTTAATTTTAAGCCCTAGCTCATTAGGGAGAGATAGGAAATCTCTACAGCAATAGTCCTAGATACAAAGCTAATCAACTGGGAAGGTCAACTGTAGGCTCTTCCAGGCTCTCACACAACACTAAGACCCATGAGGTGACAACAACTTTACATATACATTTGGACCAATCACTTGCCACTAGGAGCTACATCGTAAAAGTTTAAAAAAAAAAATATTAAACCTAATTATCGTGTCATCTTGATAGATTTGGGGCATCTTCACCTGTCCTAAATTGTAGATTTACAGGACTAGTGACATGTGGCTTTAATATTAATAAATCTGTCTAAATGTCCTAGACCATTCCCCCTTCTGATAAACCACTACCACTTTTTAAACTTGTTACAGAAATAATTTTTTTGTACAATTTGCAACTTTTTGCACAAATTTTGACTGATTTTATGACAAAAAATGCTGCAAAGCTCTTCATAAATTATCTCCATAGGGTGGGCCCTCAAAATCACTTTATATGTTCACAGTCCATATTAAAAAAAAAAAAAATCACAGCATTGTAAAGAAATATGCAATTTTTAATGTTTTCCCAAAATCAAGAACTGATGCATGCTATTAAGTGAATACATTTTTTATAGTTGCTTTTAGCAGAAATAATGAAGACCACACTTGTAGTAAATGATTTATAAAGTCCTTACAATACCAGCTATTGAACAGCTCTGTAAACCATAACAAGCTAACAATGTGTATATCCATACGTATTTATACAGGTTTCACTTTATACCTCTGTGACCTATTAAAAACCTTGAACAGTATGGCAACCTAAACATCTTATTTCTTCATCCAAGAAGTTTGGATTCCTCCAGGGTGTACGGATATGGAAGCATACGGAGCTAGCACACAATGAAATCATTTGGGCTGCATAAAGCTGGATAACGTATCGGGCTCATTATAGACTTGTCTAAAATCTCATTGTTATCTGTTAACAATGTACATAACACTGTGTTATAGAATATATCTGCAGTAAATATTAAAAAGAACACTGTAATTTCAGTGAGAAAGTATTAAATAAATTTCATTATCAGGAAGTAAGTATGAACTAACACAATTAAAAGGGCTTCCTGGAACTTAGAAATTGATGATCTATCCTCGAGAAAGATAGACCCACACATTATACTTCTCTAAGTGAGAAATGCAAGCTACCTCTCCTTCCAAAAGGACAAGAATACTGAGTGTCTCAAGATAAAATTGTCATGGTAGGCTGAGCGGCATTTCTCAGGGTCTTGAGGGGTGCTGTTTCTCATTAGGGAAACCCTCTAGTATGCATGAGGAGTATTGTAGTCAAGCCAAGGCTGATCTATGTTTCTGGGAAATGTATAAACAAATTAGCATATCTTACTTCTAGTGGCATTAGATGGGCTTAGTGTTCTTCTACTCTATCTTCTTTTTTCTTTCATTTTGAAAGAAAAACTAATTTGAATAGCTTTCCCAGGAACCTAAAGGTATGCAAATTAGCTCTTCTTTATTAAAAAGCACTGATTGAACAGTTCAAGGCTACCACCAGTGAAAAATCTTATTATGAAAATGCACTGATTGAACAGGAAAATCTGTGGTAGTCTCAAATTGTTTTTTGTGTTAATAAAACCTTTTGGTTTAGAACTTATGTTAAGGTGTACTTATTCTGACTACAGACATTTAACCCCCCCCCCCAAAGACTACATGGAATGGTCAGCTCTCCTCTCCTGTCCATAGCTGGACCCTCTTTTCTCCCAATAGGAAAGTATCTGTATCAGGCCTATCAGACTCTATTAAAATATGCACATCTTTTCGTCAATATCCCAAAGTAAGCACATCAAATGTTAACCCTCTATCTTTACCTCTTTATAAATTATGATATCACTACCTAAATAGGGCTCAGCAGATACAGAGAATTCATCATAACAAGTCTGAATTTACACACATTTTACATTGAACAGGTAATTTGACATCCTATGCTCAGGTCAAAGGATTTTTTTCTTCTTCAACCACAGAAAACCTTTAAGCATTGCACAGGGTGGTCCAAGCTGAAATTTAAGACTTGACATGGTTTGTTTGCCTGGATTATTCCAAACCTGTTTTACTTTAGTCGATTTCCCCCCCCTTCTAATTCATGAAGCAGTATAACAGAGCTAAATGTGAAGGTATTTCAAGACATTTAGGACTTTTTTTCAAGGTCAGCAGGCACTTGGCACTTCCTCCATAAAATCCCTTCCATCCTCTCTTAATCTAGTTTATGCTTCTTGTCTATTGTACAGTATGACTTTTTCATAAGTGAAGTGGGCCCTGTCAGAGATGAGCACACTCACGTGAGAGGGCACTGATGTCATCCTTTCATGTAGTCAGAAATTAACTCATGAAGTTGGGAAAACATTCACTTTCTTAAAGAGGACCTGTCACCTCTCCTGAAAAGTCTTAGTAAGTACCCATGTAACAACATTTCTGGAACATCTATTTCTATGACTCTCTGTTATGTAATTCCTTTATTATTTGGGCAAGAAGTTATCAATTCATTCTAGCAATGAAGGTCCAGATAGCTGTTACCAGTTGGGGTGTGCCCCATCAGTCTGCCACTAGCAGCCCTGATTAGATAATGCCAGACTGTTCAAGGACACACCCCGAACTGGTAACACCTATATGGGTCTTCATTCATAACTCATTCATAACATTTAGCAGGAATAATAAGATTCATAAGAGTCATAAGATTAGATACTCCAGAATTATTATACAATAAAGGGGTTTCCAGAATGAGAAAACGCCTGTGGACAGGTTTGGTGCTATTTTCCAAAGTAAACAGCCATATTTTTCTGATCCTGGAAACCGCTATAAGGGTAGTGCCACACATAGGCCTTTCAGAGGCATTTTTCCAGTTTTTGATATTTTTTTACAGTGTTTTTAATATCAGTTGTGCAATTGTTTCATTTTAAAACATGTTATATATAACACAAAACTGTAACATATAGTCAAGTCTATATACTGTATGTATCCTGAGATCTTAGGATTGCAAATCCGTAAGCTGTATTTATAGTAATACAGTTATATATCCACATTACTGATAAGAACAGCTCTTTGAGTAAATGCTGCTGCTTAGTACAAATCTGTGTCTAGGTACATATATTATTTTCATGGGTACATTCTTTAGGATATGAAGGAAGTGGGCAGGGGTATAAATAAAATTAGGAGCATGCATAAAAGAAGTTGTTGCAGCAACATATTTATGAGCACAATCCAAAGTCTTGGGCTTTGCTGAGGAAAAAAAAACTATTTGTACCATTCTCAGACACTTTGTTATATAGTGAGGATGAGAATGGATGGTTGTTTTCTATAAAAGCACAATGAGCAAGTCAGAGCAGATGAGGGGGGCCCTGGGGAATACCGGTTGGAGGTTACAGGTCTATCTTTGTTGTAGTGGAGATTCCATAACAAATCATGAGGTGATGGTAGACTTACTGCTTCCAGAGGATTGAATCACTCCAACCTAGAAACAGAATACTTTCTAAAGACGGCATACAGCAAGCAGTGCACATGCACATACACACATGAAATGCACAGCAAAGGGGATATGCAGAAAGCAGAGAATATCCCCACATTCACAGTATGACACTGTAAAATATGGATAGAAAGATAAAAAGATAGATAGATAGATAATATATAGGAGATAGATAGATAAATAGATAGATAGATAGATAATAGATAGGAGATAGATAGATACGCATGAGCGTACAAAAAGCGTACTAAGCTTTAGCGTTTTATTGTCTCGCGATTACGTCATACGCACGCACGATGCTAGGCCCGCACAAATAACGAACATACAGTAAAAGTACTCTACTTAACGGCATACGTACGCATTGGCGTACAAATAATCAAATGTGTAGAATTAGCGTAGAAATTATCAGATGCGTACGTAGCGTTAGCGTACAAAGATTTAGGAAGATTTGCACGAAGATTCGGATTTGCTTCGGCGTAGGAAATAACGAAGATTCGTAACGAATATACGAAGTGGCGAATATATTCGCTCATCTCTAATAGATAGATAGATACAGATAAAATATAATAGTTAATTACAATTACAATTTAATAGATATGATGGATAGATGAATAGATAGATAGATAGATAGATAGATAGATAGATAGATAGATAGATAGATAGATAGATAGATAGATAGATACCTGTAATAAATTACAATGTAATAGATATGATGGATAGATGAATGGATGGATATATTGATATATTGGATAGATAGATAGATAGATAGATAGATAGATAGGAGATAGATAGATAGATAGATAGATAGATAGATAGATATTTTCAGACCAAAGAAGGGGTTAATGTATAAGTGTCTGGGTCCTTGTTAGAGGCCAGATACACAAGCTGTCACAGTGAATCAGAGGCCATTTGCATTCTAGGCCGTCATTAGCAAGATTACACCAGAAATTAAATTTGAACAAGACTCTCTGCTCCTTGCAGTCGCTCTAATTATAAATACATATTGCAGCGCTGCCTCGGAGTAGAATTAATGTCGGCTCTTGGTCCACAGACTAGATGCCCATTGGGAGCTGAAATATGTTTAGTCCTTGCATAGCTGTGGTAATTCAATCACAGCGCTCCCCTCCTTTTCATGATGACAAAAGGGAATCTCCCAGCGGGATGAGGCCACCTGCACTGATTAACTCCTCCGTCCACACCCACACAATATGAAAATGAGCCGCTGATCATTAGCCTTAATTTTTTTCTAACAAACCTCAGCTTCTTCCTTGCCTTATTACCGCTCCCAGGCATCTCTCTAGAGGGAAAAGAAAGGACGGGGGAAGGAAGGAATTCTGATAAGAAGGAGAGGCCAAAATAGAGAAAACAGATAAAAAGCTCTTGGGTGGAAAAGTTCATAACAGAAAATGTTAGCAATGGTCATAAAAGCACACATGTATAGCTTAGTGATATAAGATCTACAGTATTGGTGGCCTTAAAAATACAGACTGAAGACTCCTGTGCGGTAAAGGGATGTCCTCATCTCAGATATTTATTGCTTATGGAAATGCCATAAATACCCCTTTAAGTGCTAGACGAGTCAAGAAGTCTCAATATGTAGGAGCCTGGAAACCAAAAGAACTGGATACATGAATGTGCCAAGTCCTTCAGAGTGAGAGCTGCTATTTCTAGCCATTCTCCATTATTTCTAATAGAGGGATTTCCCTTTATGATGCCTTCATATGGGTTTTCCCCCTTTAAATAACTGTGGCCACTGTGAACATTTTTGAGAAATCTGGTTTATCACATAGGTGTATAAGTTCTACAATTGTTGCTAAAAACAGGAAATCCTAATTTCATCAAGAAAAAGAACACTGCAGTTTTGTTGTGACTGCTATCAATTGTAAAAGCTAATAGTAAATGTAGCATAATCATAGCAAGTAGTTACACTAGCAGAGTACACCATGTGCAAATATATTTACTTATTCTTCATGTGTGAGACTATAGTACAGTTCACCTGTTATTTTGCAGCAGAATATTTAAAAAGTTGCATGTAGTCAAATTTCACTAGGTCTATAAATGGTTACACAATGTGAACAATGTTGTAAATACCTACTAAAACATTATCAGATCCATGGTAAGCATGATGTGTCACAATGGATGCATGAAATACTGTAAGCGTGTCATCAATCTCAATCACACTGGCTGCACACCGCTGAAGACCAGACCTTAAGAGCAGCAGGAACTCAGTAGCATTCCTCTTCACTATTGCCGAAATGTTAAATTAACTAAAATTCAGCATCTGGTTTTGATTAGGTTTAAGATTAAGATATCAATGTACTATGCATGTTAAGTGGGCACTAGGCCACAACGCCTTATCTGAACATCACCCCAGCACTGCACAAGCTCACCTGAACACCGCCCCATCTTAATACCACTTTACCTTAACACCACCTGCCCTGATCACTGCTCCACCTGAACACCACCTCATCTTAATATCACCTCACCTGAACACCACTCCACCTGAACAACTCCAATGTACCTAAACACCAGCCTACCTACACCACATCACCTGAGTACCACATGACCTGAACACCACCGGATCTGAATACCACCTCACCTGAACATAACCTTACCTGAATACTACCCCACCTGAACACCACCTCACCTAAGCACTAACTAACCAGAACACCACCTCACCTGAACATCATCTCATTTGAAGGTTCCATTTGCAACGGAAGAAAATTCCAAAATATATTTCATGGCAGTAAAAATCTCTTGAATAGATTGCCTCACCCCTTGCAGATACCAGATGTCAAATATTCTAGCCAGTTAAATAATCATACAAAGTTTAAAACTTACTTGTAATGATCGGATACAATCTGGTAACAAAAACATTTCTACTATCACTTTGTTTTTAATGTATCTCATAACTGCTCTTTTCTAATCAGTCTCCAGCTTTTGGTCTTCTAAGAATTTCAAATTATTTGGTTGTTTCCTTGCATGGAACAAGATCCAGTCTATCAATATTTCTGAGTGATTTTATGACAGATTAAAGGAATTTTACTGAGTATGTTTATGATGCCCACATTTTACAATGCTTACTTTACAACGAGTAGATCACTCATGTACTCCACATCAGTCCTTTATTAAACGGGTTGTCCAACTTATTCCCTAATACTACTAAATATGCTACACTAAAAAAGATCAGTTACTCACCGGTTAACCCCCCCCTCCAGTTAATTCCCCACCACCATTTTCAGCACATTGACGTACACCCCATCTGACTTCTGCAGCCAATTATTGGCCTCAGCAGTCTTGTTCTGTATACCACTGAAGTCAATGATTGGCGTTAAGGCTGCATCACAGATGCAGCCCTGTTAACACAGGCTGGCAGAGAGAACTGGAGTACTTGAAAGAGCAGGGCTTAACTGGGGTGTATAGGATGTCTTTTTATTTTAGGCATTTTAGACATTTAATGGCATTGGGGAAGATTTTAAATAAGTCAGGCAACCCCTTTAAACACCCTGTCATTTATAGCTTTTATTGTAGATATTATCATAACTGAAGAATAGAAGCTTCACGTTTATGAATAATGCTGCCATGGTATGGCCTGAACTCCATGGCATGAGCTTGGTAGCTTATATAAACAATTGGGGCCACCTCACAGACATAAGTAGACATGTTAGAAATTAGCAGATAATAATGCTTTATACTGAACATCATGTATTAATGAAAACTTGACATGTTAATGACCTACTTATTGTTTTTGGACATTTAGCAGATGTTATTCTCCAGCTGTGAACTTCTAACCAGTGAGACTTTATTGAAAAGTAGGAAACATTTTAAGAAGGCTGGCTGTACTCACTTTCCTCAACAGTTGTATAAAATAATATTATAATATATATATATATATATATATATATATATATATTTATTTATGATATGCAATGACTTGAACAGAATATACACGTGCTCCTGTATTTCTTTAAGAAAGGCAGGATGACAGGAAAGTCATGCCCACCATAGATTATATTGCCAAGTGTAAGAATATAATAAACACACTGAAGGGGTTATCTCATGAATAATGTAAAAAATGAAAATCAGACATCACAAAGTACATGACAACCTCTTTCTAACAAAGCTAGAACCAGCTCTGTAGCTCACATGGATCCAGAGATCTCCACATTCATTTCTCTGGTAGATTTATATCAAGCTAAAAGCTCAAGGGGAGTGTCTTTTCTGCTGCAGCTAAGGGGGCGTGTCTCAGCTCTCCCTATCACAGATCAGGAGGCAGTTGAAGGATGAAACTGAGCATGTGCGGCCTTCTCAGGGAGCAGGTCAAAGAAATGAGAAAAAGAGCAAACAGCAGGAGGAGCTATACAGATATATTTTATTGAATAACTCAGTGGCTATACTAAATGTTTAATTACATGCAATTACAAAAGGATTCAGATCCAGGTGCTGGTTTGAAAACTATAGAATATTTTTCGTGGGACACCCCCTTTAATTAATTTGCTTTTGTTTGTTGAGAGCCTTACTAAAATGAATGGTCCATTTCCTTTGCCCCTTTAGTTGTGCTCCTAATCTACACGGTTAATCTACCTTACAAGAAAACCAAAACTTCTGCTTACCAAAAGTGCAGAGATCTGCTCGAGACAAAAGCAACAAAACAGGGATGGTGATCTATCTTCTTTCTATGATCTGTCTCCTTTCAATGTACTCTGAGCCTCTATAGCAGTTATGCCAAGAAAATCTCAGTTAAATATATCTAAAATCACATTTGCATATATTTCTTTATTGGCTTACATATGGCTAAAAAAACAATGATGTGAGTAATCTTAATGTAGATAAATTAGAGAACAGGCTAGTAGAAGACATTCCAAAAAACATATCAATAGGTAAACTGGAGTCCTGTGAAGTTGGCACTACGGTGTCTGAGAAGAAGAAGATAGATCTAAAACAGAATATCGTTGTGCCATCTAAGCAAGAGGTAATAAACATATCAAATCATGTGAAACTAAAACTCTTTCTTGGGTTATAATAAAATTCCTGCCATTATAAGTAGGCATTGTGGTGATAGTGGCTGCATCTGTATGCTATTCAGAAGAGTTAGGAATAACTATCCTGGCCATCTAGGCACTAGAATCCTAATTTAAGTGAGAAGAGGTTTGTAAATTCCCTTGCGCCCTCAGCCTCATTGACAGTCAATGCATTTAGAAAAAAATGGAGAAAATGACAAGCACATGCGAAGGCTCTTTGCTCTTTATCATGCTGACAAAGGTCAGCAGTACAAGCTAGATGCGAGAAGGTAAAAATTCAGTGCCACAGGTCATTCTAATAGATACAGAAGGGACTTGTTGCGACAGGATTAAGAGTAGTTCCGTCGCTATAAAACTTTTAATGAATACGCTCACTGTATGGACACAGGCAGCCCTAGTGTATTAAGAGTATCTCATTGTTTACCAAATTATAGGCCTGTGGTAGCTGTCAGTTACGAAGTACATGTCATGCATGTTTTAGGAAGCGTCTTCCTAGTATTTTTTTTTTACAGAACTGTTCCACTGAGTATTCCTGAGGCATCATAAATACATCAACGGATCTCTTTTGCTTAATGCATTAAAAACTGGCCATGTACTTTAAAGGGGTTTTCTGGTATTTTACTACTGATGACCTATCCTCAGAATAGGTCATTAATATCTGATCGTGGGGGTCCAACACCCGTTTTAGTAGGCACCGGCGTTTCTAGGCTTGGTATCACTCTCAGCCCCATAGAAGTGAATGGGGCTGATTGCTATAGAGCTGCTATATAATGTATGCACTGTGCTTGGTAAGCACAGAGGAGGATGCTGCGCTCACAGGAGTGCTGATGCCTTCTCAAACAGCTGATCGGTGGGGGTCCAGGTTTCAGGAGCATAGGTCATCAGTATTAAAATCCTGAAAAACCCTTTTAATGTTAATATATATATATATATATATATATATAACCATTGCGATCAGATGATTGAGGGATACTACTGTATGATATCCATAAACTCTGGTAGGTGTAATGTGAATTGAGATATCCCATTGAGACAAACCCTTGGAAAGCATATAATCTACTGTACTTACTGTCCAAAAACTATGAGGTACATTTGTCAAACTGGTGTGAAGGAAAACTAGCTTAATTGCCCATACTAAACAATCAGATTTCACCTTTCATTTTCAAGAGGATCTCTGAAAAATGAAAGGTGGGATCTGATTGGTTGCTATGAGCATCTAAACCAATTTTCTTTTACACCAGTTTTGACAAATGTACCTCAGAATTTTTGGACAGTAAGTACAGTAGATTCTCCCCTTCTATTTCCTCAGTGTATATGGTACCTTGGACCAAGCACCCCTATCTCTCAGCTCTACAGCAGCTTGTTAGCTGCAATGTCAATGCAGTTGAAGCAGCTACTATAAGTGATATGAGAGTTAAGGTATCCACACACAGTAGCCTAAAGTTGATAAAGACAGACAAATTCAACCAAAACAAGCAATGGTTGAAATTTGAAAATGAACAGTTGTTTTAGCCAACCGATGATAGACCATTATAATTTGAAAAGAAGCCAGCAACGTTTGATATTTTTGTCCAACAATCCGAAAAAAGATCTTTCGAAAGATCGTTTGTGAACAAAAGATCCGTATTCGAAAGAAGATTTCCAGAAAGATCTTTCATCCACGCCTAACTTCATTAAACATGTATGTGCAGTCTGAATAACGGTAACAACTCAAATATGTATGGCCATTCTGTGAAACAATCATTCACCAGATGATTGTTCAGCTGCCATTCAACCATCAACCAACTTCTATCTAATGGCCACCTTATTTTCCAGCTTGTACTAGATCAAGACCTATTCCTCATAGGATCATAGACCTATTTAGCAGTCTACCACAACAATGTTAGAAAACAAGGGAAAGGAAGAAATGGAATAAGGGTGTACTTTTTCTACCACAGGTGTAGTTTGCTTTTCATGGGAAGACATACAGTACCATAGCTTATACTCTAAAGGAAAAACATAGGTCATTTGCTGCATGTGTTAACATGTACTCTTACTTTTTTTTACCTTTTTTACAGTGTTCAGTGTAAGCTAATAAGTGTTTGAGGCCAAAATTTAACAAGTCACATATTTCCATTGTCCCTTCACCTCCTTGCTTATGCTTTTTTTACCACATCCTAACAAAAACATGACCAGAACTGGTGAAAAACATACGGCCCCATCTAATGAATCACATACTTTCCCGCAAGTATCGTAAGTACTACCAGCTGTGACAGCCCTGCTTTGGCAAGGGAACCCATGCAGACTAAGTCAGACGCATCTGAAACCAGCTGTGTTAAAAAGCCACAAGATACTTAAAGGGGCAGCCCACAACAGTATTGTTTCATATCCCCAAAGAACTTCATTGCAAAAGAATGATTCACTGAATTTTGCTAGTGTCAAGGCTGTCTCACACAGTGGACACCCATTGTCTCATATAGTTGTTACACTCATGACACATACTAGAGTTCACCGAATGTCCTTCATCATAGGTGTCATGTAAATGATACATCTGTTAACTGGAAAATGTCACAAAAAGTAATTTTCTGTAATTTTATATTAAACACTACAATATGTGAAATAGCACAGGAAGCCTACATGATGAAAGGGCTCATTTTCAATGTCCAACTGGTTGGTAATTGATTTATTAAGAAAAATGTTTTGCTTTCTAAAGTAGCTTCTGGACCCCACTCGAATA
Organism: Rhinella marina; assembly: GCA_900303285.1. Taxonomy (NCBI): domain Eukaryota; kingdom Metazoa; phylum Chordata; class Amphibia; order Anura; family Bufonidae; genus Rhinella; species Rhinella marina. The sequence continues at coordinate 148,096 of ONZH01003859.1, forward strand.
TCTGCAAAAAACATGTAATAATATGGCAGCTAGACCACACCAACATAGTGTTTAATACATTAAAAATGAAAACTGTTCTGTGTCTGAGCTACAACAAAACACTCAATGGGGAACATTTGTGTCAGGATTCTGTCTTAATTTGTGCCAAAAAATGGTGCACATTTTGCTCCACATTTATTATATGTTATATGTACCTTGTACTTTTTGTGACAAGGAGTGGCATTGGATAATACGAGAAAATTTTGGTGAAAAGTGAGCCAACCAATAGGTGGTCCAAAGTTCCTCAAAAGTGTCTGAAGATGCACCAAATTTATCATTAGGGATCAGCCATAATGAAAATTTGGTGCCTCTTTAGACTGTCTACTCTAAGGTGATAACAATTACATTTTTTAATCTGATTTTTGGAGTCTTTGCAACGTTTACACAATGTTGAACATCATTTGTTAAACGTGTCACACAAATTAGTGATTTTTCAGTCTAAAGTCTTATCTTATTTATTATAAAGGCGCTGCCAGTTTGTACTCAAACCATTGAACTGGAGTACACTTGCAACTTTTTTTGTGTCTTTTTCAAAAATTACAATAATAAATGTGCCTATAAATGTAGCTTGCCACTAGTAAATACAAAATGCCAGTCATAGGATAAACCACATAAAAAATGTGGCAAACATTTTATCATTTTCTTGAAAAAGCCTACTCCACCAACAAATAGTGATGGATGGATCCACAGAAATCTATAGCAAGTCAAAAGGTACGTATAATGGCGATACTGAATTGCTATTTTCTATATAAGTAAAGCAATGCTATTGGATGTAACAAACCTGCATGAATCTAGCAATTGCATGATGGAAAGTCGGAAAATTGAAGACTGAGATATTGGTAGCACTGCAAGGAGTGTGGAGCTGAATACCCTGAAACATGTTGTGGGACATCAATAAAGTAGTGTTCCTCCATACTCCTTGCATCGCCACAGATATCTTCATCTTCGTCAGATTACCAGCACTCCAGCACCGGCAGGAGGGTGTGCAGCAGCAAGTGTCTGCAGCAGCAAGTGTCTGCTTCATTACATGCGATTGTGGTGGTTGTGCACCCCTAGGTCAGAGGCTTTTATTTCCCCTTTACCCCCTCCCCTCACCACCACCATGATCCTACACACCCAGCTCTCCTTTTCTTTGTTCATTAGTGTTTTACTACATTATATCACACTTAAATTTAGAATGGCTCCATCTGTATATCTACCATTATCTCTGTATTACTGAAATGTATTTCCCTGAGCAGTGAAATAAATATGTAAAAGTGTCACACACTCAAAGATCACTGTTGTAGCCATGTAGTCTAACAAGTGAACGGGTTTGTTGCACGACCTGCAACTTGCTATTAAAGGGAGTCTGTCACCTGTTTTTCACCAATATTACCAGACATACCTGTGTGCACTTTGTGTCTGTATTCCATGTCCAGAAAAAGCACTTTTATTCTGCTGGAAAATAGCTCCCAAGTGCCCAGCTTTGCTTCTGCAAGTACCCAAAGCAAACCAGACTGAAGAGGGGAGGGCTGCTTTAGCTGCTCATATCGGGATTGGTAGCCTCTAGAAATATAAATATGACCTTGTATGAAAGCTGACATTCCAACCTTTCGATACCAGAATCATAGCAATATATCCACTATATCAGAAGATATATCTGTTAGAAAGTCGGGAGTGAAAGCTGTTTTTACTTTCACTTTCAGCTGGGCACTTGAGAGCTGTTTTCCTGCAGAATAAAAGTGCTATTCCTGGACATGTAATACAAAGTGCACACAGGTATGTCTGGGATGTGTATGCAATCTTCTGTGGAGCGGTGCTCCAACACTGCTGGATTTTTGCGATTCTGGTGTCATGGTAAATTGCGAGTCGTATTTTAACCCATTGACTTGTGAGACTACATTTGTACACAGTGATCCTACATAGACTATAAGTTGATTGAATTTCCCATAGTACACTCTGACATGTTATTCAATCCTTTCAGAAATCACATTCATCAAGTTTAGTAGGATTTTAAAGAATAATAAGCCCAGGAATCAATGATGCAACTTAACAGGAGATATTTGGCCTCACTGTTTGCCAGTCTGCAGAAGAACATGGGGTTAATCTTCTGTTAATCGGCTCCATTTTAAGCTGGAAACCTGCTGGATTTGGTGCTTAGCTAAAAGGGTTGGTGATTAATTGTCTTTTTCTCATAATGTAGATACGTCACAGCAGGGAGGCTACTGCTCCAGCCACTTGTCTTATATCTAGTCACAGGACAGTGAGGAGGAGAAGGGGACATGAGATGATTTATTTATATGGTTTTCTGTTTTACTTCTAATAGGAGACAAAATCAAATTAAATGAAGTAATGAAGTCAGCATCATAACTTTTTTATGCCTGTTCTATGTTTAGTGTTCCTTTAGAAGTGTGATGATGCCTCATACCCAGCCATCTCTGGAAAACTATAGTATATCCGCTTTCACACAAGTGTATTTGCAATGCGTATATGGGCCTAATTTTATGTACCGGAATCCACTGCTAATGTTAATAAATGGGGCTAATTCACATGAACGTATAATTTCCGTCAGTATTTGAAATCCCCAACATTTCCAAGTTTTATGCATATTTGTGTCCAAATACGTACATGGGAGCACATCAAAAATGCAGGAAGGAAAGAATAGGCATGTAAATCCTGATTAAATCCTGAAGTAATACATATGGTACATCCCCATGCTTATTCCAGATTACAATATGCTCCCGTGTAAGAAGCCTACGAGTACGAATAGTGGCTAAAAGCTTAGTAGGTATTTTCTGCTTCTTATATGTATGAACAACATATTGTTGGCATAGTACAAGGTGTAAACGCTTAGTGATATCTATAATCAACAGGATAATTACACAAATAAAACACCTCGATTATGGCCCTTTTCCATGGGTCGACGTACAAGCAATTATTGGAAATGACCCAATGTTTCTGACAATTGCCTGATCATGAACATGCAGCAATCATCTCTGTACGGGGACAAACTAACACTACTGTGATTGCCCATTCCCATACAGATTCATTGTTTTACCGCCAGCACATGCCTGTTTACACAGGGTGACGTGCTGTCGATAAATTATTTCATATGCCGCATAAAAGATTAGCAGGTGATCAACAGCACATTTACAATTATGAGCTCTAAGCATCTACCAACACTCATCCTCAATAACTGCCATGATCTTTGGCCCATGTACTAAGGCTGCTGTACTGTAAATAACATTACTCTTTGAGGACGATTAAATAATTAGTTGCAAACTAAAAGTATCACTTGATCAATGATATGTTTGCATTAGATATGCTAATATGCTTGGCTGCCTACACTTGAGTACAAAGACTACAAGCTTCCTCCATCTATATTTGTCCAGTAGATTTGCAGAGCCAGACAAGCACCTTCAAAATACATATTGCCCCTGTCTAATATATTAATGATCAAAACTAGACCTTTACACTGTTCAATGAATCACGTACACGAAAGCTGACTACTTTGGGGAAACATTTGAAAATGAGTAAAGAATACAGTCACATTTACTGTCATTTCCAAATGTATTCATATCATTTATTACCGTTCTGCTCCTACCTGGTTATACATACAAATACACAATGCACACACCCATCACTCTGAAGCCCACTAACCCCTGACAGAGGAGAATAAATCTGCACCAACACCACACACAATCACTTTAGATTTCGCGGCTGGTCAGATAGTATTTTGCTGTCATTATCAAGTCATCAGTCATTGGAAAAAGATCCCTAGATCCTACAAGCATGAAATATAATCACAGTCTACCGTATGTCTGAGGCAAGCTACATTATAATAAACTATATGAATGGCTATCAGTATAATGGTCAATCCCTCCAGTTTTATAATTATTATTATCATTTTCTGACTAGAGAAACATTTAAACCAGAACATCCTGAGATATTTTATTAATATGTCACAAATATAAAGCATTATGTTATCATAAAGCTAGGTATATATATGCTATAGGATAGACTGTTACTGACTTGCTTTGTAATTGAGATAATAAATGTGTGATATAGATGATCTACTGCCCCTAAAGTTTGTATTCAGCGTGGCTACTAAGTTAAAGTTGAGCAAAGAAGAATTTACCATGTTGAACTATATACATATAAAATATAGTTCTACTATATATTTAGTATATATAGTCTAATATAAATTTTCTATATACTCTTCTATATGGAGCATTCATAGTTGACAGTGGTGTGACCATGAAAAATATTACACTATTTTTATATAGACAGGCTCTTTATTTCATTCATTTGAAAAACATACATGATAGACAGTAGGACCCCAATTAGAGGTATAACAGGGGTCATCAATTTTGACCGATCTTCAGTTTGTGCGCATCTGTCAAGTTGTTAAATACTTTATTTTTCCTAGTAATAAAGCAATAAGGGAGAGTGGTGTGTGTCATTACATAACAAGGTTCAGTCCCCCCAAAAATGGATGAAAGCCCTATGGGTCATACTGTTAGGCCCTTAGGGTACAGCTAGATGGTCAGGTTTCCTGATGCAGTATTGGAAGCCAAAGCCAGGAGTGGATTCATAAAACAGCAGAAGTGGTATCTGAGCTTTATGCTTTCTCTCTTATCATGATTCACTCCTGAATCAGGAAACCTGACCATGTGGCCATACCCTTGTGTATCCCAGAAACAGATATAACTAAAAAAGGTCAAATAAAATTTGAAAAGAATTCATTAGGTAATGAGACTAATTTATTTTACCATGATGTCACGCCTAGCAAATTTCAGTTGCTATTTCTTTATAGGGAACCAGGGTATAAGAAAATGTAAAACAACACGTCTTATATGATGAAATCATGAGTGTCTCACTTTAGTGTTGGAGAAGTTTGCAAAGGTAAAAAGTCTCTGCAGACATCAGGCATGCAGAGTTAATTCATTCAAAATGCTTAGGATAACACAGATCAGGCAGTGTTAATGTTGCTTTTCCTGGCTATTTGTTCAGCATGGGGCTACCGTGATTCATAGGAGGTTGTAAAAAAATGTGTATGCCACCGAATCCAGCAAAGTAGATCAAGGCTACCTAAATCATCCTTGCTGCTGATTACAACCCATTCTTCTCTGTAAATAGTATTATATTTACATACAACTGCACAATGGTCGTTTACAGCAATTTCATGCCCATAAATAAAAAACCTAAAATAACAGGATTAAACAAGTTTATTTTTCAAGATAATATAAATAAATTTGGTTCATGACTGGTCTGGATAAGCCTGGCTTCCACTTTCAGGTTTTTTTTTTTTAAGTCACGGCCAAGAATGGATTATGAACTTAGGACTCATATAAAAGAAAGATTCTTCTCGATTTTTCAATCCACCCCTTGCTTTGGCTTCAAAAACTGCATCAAGAAACCTAAAAATATAAACCCAGCCTTATAACCTCAACTGCAGATGACCACTGATGTACTCAGTAAATAGAATAACAACACATGAAATGATTCTTACAGATATTCCAAAACTGTTCTTCATGGTAGATCTGTTTGTTCTGTGCTCCATTAAAATGATGGAGTACAGTTCTTTTAAAGGGGATGTCTCACCTGGGACATTTATGATACATCAATAGGATATGATATAAATGTCCAATAGATGTGGGTGGTCGGACTCACACCTATTGGAAATTTATGACATATCTTACCAATATCCTATAAGCATCAAAGATAGTAATACCCATTTAACCTATCTCCTGATGATCTAGAATTGGGGCATTGTTCACATGATTAGTATTTGGTCAGTTTTCATCATGAGTATTTGACTACTTGAATCGCCCTCAATTTCCAATCTCTGGGCTATGCCATCAATGTCAGACAGTTGTGAGTCACACGTCTGGAAGCCACTCGTATCTCCAGAATGGGACCTTTGAAGTGAATAGCCGCACGTGCATGGCCACCCTCCATTCACTGCTATGGAAGTACAAAAGTAGCTAAGTGCTGGCTCAGCTATCTCTGGCAGTCCAATAGCGGTGAATGGAGAGGTGGCCTCTCATGGGCAGTGTACTCTTCTTCGCTTTGGGGCCCCTTTCTTGACATACTGTAGGAACAGATTCCAGAGGTGTGACCCACAACTATCTGATATTGATATCATATCCTAGCAAAATACCATTAATGTCCCAGAGGGGCAACCCCTTTAAGAAAATACTTCACATTGACAACTAAATCATGTTATATAGCTAACTGGATGAAAACTGGTGCAAAGAAAAAATGGCTTAAGTTGCACATAACAACCAATCAGATTGATCCTTACATTTTCCAAAGGAGCTCTGAAAATTGAAAGGTGGAATCTGTTTGAATACTATGGACAACTAAGCCAGTTCTCCTTTATACCAGTCTTGATAAATCTCTCCCCACTTAAAATAGAAACAAATGTAGTGGATTTCCTGTGTAAAACCATGATTATTTGTTCCAGATAAAGTCAGCCCTTCTACATCAGATACACTTATATATCTTTAGTTGGCTCTGCCAGACCAATGTGACCCTCCCAGTATGTGTTCAGTTTTTGGCACTTTCTGTCCCACCTGAATATTTCTTTAAAAAGAGTTAACTTCTGCATCAAACCCTTGTGTGTTTTGTGATGCTAACACAGAGAGAAAACATCCATATATACAGGTGTGGATAATGTCCTTGGCTGCAGCTGCCGGCATTACGGTGATAAGCAGCATGGTGTCAATCGCAGATGAGCCCTATTATCACAGTGCGCGCGCAGCCTAAAACAAAATAAATCCCCCTATCTATTTCTTCTGCTGGCTCCTAGTCCACAAAGTATCTCAGCAAGCAAGCCAACTGCTGTAAAGTTACCGAGGAGCATTTATCATTCAGCTTTAACCTGCTCATGGTAGCCTGGACTTATCATAACCTTCCATTAGCCAGAATAAACAGAGGCTGGCTTCTCCAAGCTCTGCTGCTACAGGTTCTTGGTTGGAGAGCATCGATTAGTCTTGAAGTATTGCCTGAGCATTACCTGGCCTGTAATACCGCAAATTACTCTGTAGCAGGAAGGAAATCAAGCCGTGGATAATTGTAGGGTTTCAGATCAGAATAAACATATAGAGCAAGGCAGCCAACTGCACGGCAGACAGAAGGCATTTAGGCCGTTGATAATCCCTTCAGTGTGTTGAAAACTTCAAACACTGGTAAAGGACTCACTAAAAATGCCAGTCACTCAGGTATTCAACCGAGGAGCCTTCAATTTACTACAATTTGTTTAATCTGATAATATAATGAAAAGATGGAAAGAATATGATAAAATAAGAACAATGGAGATGCATGACATAACCATGCGAGCACCAGTATCTCTCGCTCTGCAGCATGCACCAGATCCATCAACAGAACAAACAGAAGTGTGTAAAAAAAAATTTTGGGTTGCCCATAGGAACCAATCAAGGCACAGCTTTTATTTTACCAGAGCAGTTTTAGAAGTAAATGCTGAACTCTGATTGGTTGCTTTGGGCAATGAGGATCGTTTTATTTTGTAGGTGAATTTTACACAGACATAAAACAATGGCAGGTTAAGAAAGTTGCAAAATAAAAATGTATTGTGTTTGGGCAACTCTGAAGACAGCCACTTATTCTGACACAGTCAACTCTGTGAGAAAAAGAGACACAGGGGCCTCACAAATATGACATTTAGTCTGATACATATATAATACATGACTTAAAAATTCAACTTAAAATTAAGGGTACCAAGAATACTTTATGACTTAGTGGCATGACGCATAGGGAGGACATGTCACCCCTGCAGTGGCCTCGTGAACTGCATCAAACAGGAATTTGATGCACGGAGACCAGAGGGAAGCAGCAGCAGGGGAGTGAGGTAGAGGGAACCCAGCAGCAGGGAGCAAGTATGTTCCTTTCCGCAGGTGCCAGCAAGGTGAAAAAGTCCTTTAAGAAACGTCTTAAAGTCTTAGGGTGGTTTCACATGATGGGGTAAATTTACAAAACTGACTAAAAGAAAAAAAAACTGTCTTTGTTGCCCATAGCAAGCAATCACAGTACAGGTTTCCTTTTGCATGCTGCTCTTGAAAATTGAAAGCTGCGCTGTGTTCCATGGACAACTGTTGATACATTTTTAATTCATCAATTTCCATGGAAATTGAAATATACAGTTCCTAAAATAAAATAACCAGTAACAGAAATAGAAAATGTTGTCCGGTTTGGGCACATTTGTTTGAGATTATAAGCCCCAGTGGAGTATAACCCATTGAGGGTCCATCACTTGGTTGCTACTGTTTGGCACATTATACTATATGCCATCCATTCAGGCTTAATGTTTGCCAGTGGCCAATAATCCCGTGCTCTGGCAAACTGAAGGGTCCAGGAGTATCCCCTTTATTACATCAACATGAACATTTTAAATGGAGTTGCCTACCCATAAACCCCCTTGCCTGTTCATTAGTGCTATTTTTCTATTGCTGTAAAAGCCAGTTTATCTATAATCACTAATTTTCATGTTTTTATTTTTAGAATTTCAAAGCTTATTAGCCTAAAATCAAGAAGACCGTCTGTTTAACACAACTGTCATCAAGTGACAACTGTTCTGATACAGTGCCAGGACTTACATGAAATCCCATTGGCATCGCAGATTCAACAACTTTAATTTAGCATATGGGACTTCTTTACCATAATAACAATGTAAGGAAATAACATTCAGTATGTCATTCAACCCTTTTCCCTAAAACATGACTTGGATCTATACAGATCTGGTACCAAAGCTGAAAAGGGTTGTCCAGTTGTTTTGGGTTTTTTTTAATCTAACCACCAGATATCAGGGCCTGTGGAGAAATCCAAACTCACTTGGTCACCACTTCTTACTCCCTGGCTATCTTCACTGGACTTCCAGTCCTCATCTATTAACTTCCTGTATGGTTTCAGTGGTCACATATCCCCAAGTGGCACATGGCTCAGCAGTGACATGTTGCTTGGGGACACATCACTGCTGAGACCATTTGGCTGCAGCAGTGCATGTAACACTGTCTGAACCGGAAGTTGACAGACAAGAATCGGAAGTCAATTGAAAACAGTCTAAGAGCAAGGGAATCGTAACCAAGTGACTTGGACCGGGTGAATGTCCCAAAGTCTGCAGGTTAGTTTTAAAGTACCCTAATACAAAGGTTGTCTTCATGAGAAGATATTTTCTTTGTGGAATTGTATGGAAGATTACAATACATAGCTTTTTCACGCAGCCAGAAACTAGCATTTTTATGCCATTTGAAAATGATACTGCCACATGATAAAGCATAGGCCGCTCAGTATTCTAATATGTCCACTCAATCTAACCAATGCTGTAAATGCTAATTCCAGATGTGTATAATTGGGGAAAAGAAATACAAATCTTATATTAAAGTCTCCAGAACTTTTTTTGGCACATAGATGTACTTTTTTTTCCTTTAGTGAGTCCAGGCTCATAGATCGTTGGTGTTTAATGCACCCTGTAAGGATTGAGTTAAAGCTCTCATATGTTGCTGAGACACAGAAGGCAAAAGCTAACTTTGTGGTCAGATTGCAATGTTCGGGCGTGCAGACTTTTTCTCACTTTCATTTCATGTTGTAGCTGTTTCTTTTGATCATTCCATCCCTTGGCAAGCTGTGGGTCCTGGGTTACACTACAAGCATAACAAATGTGCTGGAGACACCCTTTTAATGAGGCTATTTTATTAAGGGCACTTTGTACATGTAGGATACTTTACTGTTTGGCAAATTGTGATAGTATGTGCACTGAAATTAGTAGCACCAAGCAAGTTCAGGGTCTTATTATTACACGTGTTAAATTGGGGAACTGAGGAAATGATTTGGTAAAAGAAAGTATTATATTAAAACCAAAGTCAAATGACTGTGATACGTACTGAATAAACAGAAAAGTAAAATACATACTCTGTTGTATAGTATATACCATTTTTACATAGCGCTTTAGATGGTTTGTATGTAGAGGCATTTTAGGCCCATAATATCTGCTGGCATATCTGGAATTTTAGATGTATCCCATCTAAATGTGCTTCAGATGACTAATTGCTATGAAATTTCTAGGTTTGATAAAGTGAGTAGTAAATGTCATTATTCAGTCTTTATAAAATGTTCTTACACCACATGCATAAAAGGAGTTTGGAAATGTTTCACGTCATTGTCACTCCTAACAAAAAAAAAATTGGACGACATGTTGGTCGATTGTGTAATATATGCATAAAACATGCAACAATCCCAAGTATACAAAATACTTGGCTATGTATGACAGTAAATAGCTGTCATAGCAGTCTCATACATCGTGAGACATTCTTAGGGATATGTCATAGAGCTGAGTCATTTTTAACTATAACATCTGGAGATGTGATGAGGATCAATAGTCTTCTGTATGAAGGTCACAAAGTGGACCTTCAGGGTAGAAAATCCTGTTAATGCATTATTAACCATGTATCCTCATAGGCACTCGTCCCTTACAAATTGACACTTTTCTAATAAGTAAACCTTAGAAGTAAAAATAGTGTCACATTATTCTGTTCTCTAACAACTAAAAAGCTGAGAATGTAATGGAGCTCTTTTGTATTCTTTATACTTAAAGGGAACCTGTCATCTCCTAAACACCCCCTGAACTAGAGTAAGCGGTGTATAGTGTAAGTGATGCTGAATCCGAATATGTAATTTTTATCTTCATACTCACTTCTATTCCGACGCTGTGCTCCCACAAACCTGCAGTAAAATGCACTCAGTGGACTCCAGTGCTCACTCACATAATGGAGAGGACTCAAAGAAGAGTCCTGTCAATGTATTTTACTGCCGGTTTGTGGAAGCACAGCGTCTGAACAGAAGTGAGTATGAAGATAAAACTTACATATTCGGATTCAGCATCACTTACACTGTACACCGCTTACTCTAGTTCAGGGGGTATTTCGGAGATGACAGGTTCCCTTTAACAAGATGAGCAGAAGGACAGTTAGTATGTGTACATCAACCCCTAGCACAGAGTTAAAGGGGTTGTCTCATGATCGACAATGGGAGCATATCGCTAGGATATGACCCCATTGTCTTATAGGTGCGGGTCCCACCACTGGCACCCGCACCTATATCCAGAACGGAGCCCCGCAATGTGGTGGGTGGAGGATTCCGGTCCGCCAACCACAAAGCCGGCTCCCCATAGAAATGAAGGGCTCGGCTATTTTCTCTGGCCCCATAGAAAATGACTGGAGGGCGGCTGCGAAAGCGCAGTGCGCCCCTTCACTTTCGGGGCTCCGTTCTAGATATAGGTGCGGGTGCCAGTGGTGGGACCCGCACCTATAAGACAATGGGGCATATCCTAGCAATATGTCCCCATTGTCCATCATGGGACGAACCCTTTAAATGGGTTGGCTCGTGAACAGCATGTATGTATGCACACATAATATATGTAGGATAGGTCATCAGTATCTCATCGGGGGTGGTCCAACACCTTGAACTCCCACCTATCAGCTGTTTGAGAAGGCACCGGCATTTCTGTGAGCATAACTGCCTTCTTCGTGCTTACCATGCACTGTGCTTGGTATCAGGCTCAGCTCCATAGAAGTGAATGGGGCTGAGCACGATAGCAAGCATAGCAGCTATACAATGTACAGCGCTGTACTTGGTTAGTTGCAAGAAGGACGCAGTGCTCACAGGAGCCCTGGTGCCTTCTCAAACAGCTGATCGGAGTGAATTTTGGGTATCGGACCCCTACAGATCAGATACTGATGACTTATCCTGAGTATAGGTCATCGGTATCAAAATCCCGGAAAACCCTCTTAAAAATTCCCCTCAGGATAAATTTGCCCCACTGTATGCAACATATATGCCTACTGGATATTTTTATAGTTATACTAGTGCATATAGAAACAGGTTATATATCAGAGATAAGTGAATTAGGATGTGTAATGTACAGTACACTGCACTCTCACAGACTGAACCATGGAATTACCATGTTCTCTTTCACAGAGATGTCTACCTCTGACTGCTGCCCGTATGACCCAAACTTGTTGAAAAAAATCCTTGAAGTTTATACAAAGACCCAACTACAGGCCAATTATAATCTTTCTTTCTAGTTGTGTTGGACACGACTTCAGATTAATGCACACAAGTGGAAATAATGAAAAGAAGCTAATTCTGTTTATGAACTGAGCCCAGAGGCTAAACCAATATAGTCAGGGGGGCTGTGATGGGCTGCCATCTCCCTAGGAAGTAGTGGGATAAATAATTTATGCATCAAAGGCCTGAGCTTGTGGCAACTTATCCTTGAATTTTAACCCCATGTTGCTACTGCGTTCTGCTCATCACTGCAGTGTAAAAGGTCAGTTACTTCGTTGGGTAGATTTCATCAAAGGAGACTTGGAAAAGAAATCAGATCCACCTTTCTATTTCACATATCTACTATCTCCTGCGTGTCTCACTGTGTACTCTGTGAACAGTCTGTTCTGTACTGACAGATTTGTCAGGGAAGGCAATGTGTTCTACAATCAATAGGGTCAGTAAGTTCATGGCATGATGTACTAAGATGTACTCTTAGCTGCCATGTATGTGCTTCACTTTCAATATCACACTTAATGTAATGTGAAAACACGACTGTAGAGTTGGAAGCACTGCTTTGCCAGCAGATGACAGACATTGTCCCCATCAGAGAGCTCTCCTATCCAAGTTGGTAAAAAAACAAAAATATAATCTTAGACCTCAGTGAGACCTGGTAGCAACATTAAGGTTGGAAAAATATTATGAGATTATTTTACCCTAATGTTTTTGATGTACACAGTTCATGAACAGACTATTATATCTCAGTGTCTTTAGAAACAAGGATGTGGGATCTTAAATAGTATGTCTCATGAAGAAGATCTCTTCCCTTATACTGTATTAGGTCATAAAGTCATCATGAATGGAGAACATTGAGTTGCTCCTGATCTGAGAGACTCATGTTGTCCATGTATTACATTGGCAGCTATTTGTAAGTTTCAAGATGACTGTTGTTTCTCCTGGTTGTTTTCCAGGGATGCATAGAGCTGGATCCACATTGATCAATTGATCGCTGTTGTAGCGCCAAACTGAAAGCAATTGTTTCCAATGGTAACCCACTGAATTCTACAATCCTCATCCAGAAGTTCACTAGCCCAAAGTATACTTCTGGTGAAGAAATACATGATAAAATGTAAACTAAATGTTAAAAGCAGTTATTTTAAGATTTCAACCACAATTCATATTTAGTGTTTTTGGTCCAAAAGTCAAAATTAGAAATGTGAAAATTGATTGTAATGAATCAATTTGTGTCATTAGGGGCTGTCCCCAAAGGTGAAGAAGCACCCACTTGCCACAAGAATGATAGGGCTTGACTTTTAGCCCGACACAATTTCCTGCCCATGCCACTGCTCCGATTAGCAGAGCAAGGGCACAGGATCTGGTTCGGCTACTGATTCGCTTATCTCTAGTCAAAATACTCCCTATGGACTCAACTGCCACCCAGTCTAGTAAATGGATCAGACATGCAAATGTCTCCACCGCGCTCTATATCAGGTGGATGAGATGTGAAAGAGTCACCATGCTGTACAAGGTACAGTATGACATTCTCCATTTGTAGTGTACAACATAGCCTACCTGATAGCATCAAGCATTAAAGGGATCCTATCAACATGAAACTGCGGTGTAATCTGCAGGAAGTGTGTTATAGAGCAGGAGGAGCTGAGCAGATTGTGGGAAAAGATTCAATACAACTTGTAATTTATACCTTTAATTCTCTTCTTTTTCTGAGCTCAATTGTACATAGGGCCGTCTTATCAGTAGCTGATAGCATTCTCTTTATACACACATTATCAATCATTGATTAGACTGCCCCATGGCTACTGAGCTCAGGAAAGGCAAAAGGTTTTAATGATTAAATGACTAAGTTTTGCAGAGTTTTTTTACTTTTTTGCTGATTTTTTTCACAGATGAGATCTGCCCATCTCCTTCCGCTCTATAACATGCTGCCTGCAGGATTGCACTGCGCTTCATGATGACAGGCTCTCTTTAAACACTGAAGAGGAGCCATCCACACTGATGATAAGGCACATGAAGAAGAGATAATGTCTGCTTTCACTGCTCAAGAAGTAATTCTGTAACCGAGTAACTGTAAACCCATCCATGGCATCATATTTGACAATCTCAGGTTGCATTCCTCTAAATACCACCAAACCACCCAACTGAAATAAATTGCAAAACTATTGGATGGATTCATGAGAGTTCAAGGAAACCATCATAGTAACAAGTGAAAAATTCACAATAGACAGTAAAAGTTGTGTATCAGTGCAAACACTATGCCATAACATGGTGTTGTTACTCAGATATTATTCAAGATATATCACAATATAGATTAGACATGGAGTTAAATCTCGCTGTATAGAATACTAGTGAGACCACATTTGGAGTAATGTGTTCAGTTCTAGAGACCTCACCCACTAAAAGGTAATGGTAACATAAAAAGGGGCTAAAGACGAACTGCAGAAATAGTGGAAGGTCTTAAAACTTAATGAGAAATACTTAAAGAACTTCATTTGTAAAGCTTTGTGGAACAAAGAGAAATGGGGGCATGATCAAAACCTTTAAATACAGTAAGGGTTAAAAAGGCTAAGGGGAAGTGTAATAAGAAACTGAAGTGGAGAACAAGGAGCACAATCTGAACTTATGGTGGTTGCCGGGAAGATCCTTCAGAATTAATGTCAGAAAATAGTATAATACTGAAAAAGTAGTAGATGCCGGGAACAAGCCTCCAGCAGATGTAAGAGGAAAGTCTACAATACTTGAATTTACACATGGCGGGGATACACGAAATATGGGCAGACATGATGGAGCAGTGATCTTTTGCTGCACTCAGTCTTCTGTGTTTCTAAGCTGAGAATAAAACTGTAGCTAGTGTCAAATATGTGATATGTTGATGGGGCAGTTTATATGCATATCTTCTGACTACATAGAAGGAGACTTTTATAAAGTAAGTCATTTAAGTTACATTGAAAATCAGTTTAAAAACACATGAAGATCTAATGCAAAGAAAGTGGAATTTTGAAAATGTTTTCTGTTGCATACATACACATAATATATATTATTATGCACCTCATACAAAAGGTATGTTAGATTACATGCACCATGCCTTTGTTGACTATCTATATGTCCCCACATGAATTTTGGTAAGATACTTTATAAAATCATCTACATAGCAAACACCTTATACGCTTTACTGCCTGGCAGGAAGCAGCTTGCTTGTCTCATCTGAATTACAATGTGAAATTATACATTCCTCGAGAGTCTTTACCTACGATAAAGTACTGAATAATATTAAATATGCTCCTCCTGCCCCTGGGAAAGCACCAGGGCTGCTCAGGCAGTCCAGAGTTTCTCTCCTACTTGCACATGAGACGGACATTGGCATGTCTTGCTTGGATGTCTCCTACGGGGGTTCATCTGGTAGGCAGTGAGGGGAATAGATGTCTGAGCCTCAGTGAGGCCGGCTTGCTGGAGCTTGACAGTTTCTGTCTCCGTACAATGAGAAAGAATCAATACTTGTGGACTGCGGCAGTGCCCTCGGTGTAGAACAACAAACATGCAGTGCCTGACACGTTTCTAGGTTCTCGGTGGCAGGGGCGCTTGTCTGATCTGTATCCAGGAGCTGCTAGGCTGGTTGTTCTTTGCATTTCTTATCTTTTCAACCCCCTTCCCTCACCCCTGTGATGTCTCTAATACTTTGCTCAGGTAGAGAGAGGCATGTACTGTTGCTTGCAGCAAAATGTCACTCAATAAATCATACCTATCAGAGCTGTATGCACATACTAAGCTATGGCTTCTGTGGGAAGGATCAGAGGGACAAAGTGCAGACTAGATGCTGATAATTATAACCAACCTACTGCATTCAGGCGCTGATCGCTCTGCCGAAGAGGGCTCCGAGGCAGTCAAAGTAGCAGAGAGCATGAAAATTATGGTTTCTTTTTTTTTCTCTTTTATACTTCATAAGCACAAATACATCAGCTCAGCTTGTGATGTTGTATTACATACTCAAGGCAGCTGTACCTATCAGTTGCTACAGCTTCACAAATGTGCCTGACAACACAATATACTACAGACAATAGACAACAGTAAATATATACTGTATGTATTAAAAAAAATCTATATCACATCCTTGAAGTACTCAACGTATTGAGTCCAAGATATCTTTTTACACAGGGCATCTTTACTGTGTAATATAAGCAGCAAATTGCTATGTTTTTAACTCACTCATAATTACTGAATATGACAATGATATACAACATAGTTATTGAAAGTAAAAATGATTTAATCGCCTGGATAAGGTCATCAGGTAGATGTCAGTAAATTTGAGGTAGAATAGGCAACCAAAGAGGCAACATTCGGCAAAGGTTTAATAAAGATTCAAGATAAGTGCAGTGGCGAGGTTAGAGGTGTCCACCATGCTAGTTTCCCTGGACACCATTGAAGTGTCACCATGTGTTGCTGTTCTTCGGAGAGGATGGCAAGGTGTGGTGTACCACAATGGGAAATAAGTGCAGAGAGTCATAGTCTATAGTAAACTAGTGTTCTTTTTTACTGGAGGAACTCAACTGCAAAACAACACAGGCAATGCACTGAGCTCGCTTCTCCAGTTTCCCCTCTGGTAACAGAAGGTTCTGAGCTGAAGAAAGTCCTGATCTAGCTGCTTCTCTCTTTTTTTAGAAATCTGGTACCCTGACCAAAGGTGGCCGAGGGTCTGTTGCTCAGTTAGGTCTCTGGTCCAAGGACTGGTGACCCAGGGTCTGTATCAGAGTATCCTCATCTCAGCATCTTCTTCTGGTCCCTTGTGCAGTCTGGCAAAGTCTCTCTTACTAAACACTGTCTGTATCTGCAGGCCACTAGGGGTTCTTACTGCTCTAATTTTATACTGTTTCTAATTGATCTAGAACCTTCTAGTGAGAGGGATGACTCTGGAGTAGCAAAGCCTAACAGAAGCAATGTTGCAGTTCAAAGCTGGTATAGACTTGTATTGGGCCTCAGTACAAGTCAATGGGAATGAACAAGCAGCTTTTAGTCATAAACAACAGTCTGAAAGAGCTAAACCAGACATCTGATGGGGCTAAACCGGATGGTGAAAAGTTCACTGTGTCTGACTTTTCTCTAACACTATGCGTAGTCCCTATTCCCTAAGTCTCTATTCCCAAACTCTAATTCCCAAAGTCTCTAAGTGTGAACTGGCTGTTTATAATTAATTAACCCTTTCCACAATTCAGTGAAAATACAGTGCAATAACAATGCAAATAAAAATACTATATCATATACGATGATATCACAATTATTTTGCTGGTAGAAAAGGTGCCCAAAATGTTAACGTTTGTCTCAGATTTAGGCCATATCTGCATAACTATTATTAGCAGTAGTGACCCACTGAAAAAAGTTTTACCTTATATTAAAATGGGACCATAGCTTGTTCTCTATCAATCAACCACATCCATACATTAATATGATGTTACTGCAATACTAGAAACGAAAGAACCAAGGCTTCATTCATATCTCTGGTATTTATTTTGGTAGTCCGTTCCAGAAGAGAAACAGACTGCCGGAGTACACCGTATATGGCATAGCCAACTCTGCCGTACATATGCAGTGGTATTTATCAGTCTAAAGCGTTTATGTCTGAAACCTGCTGGATCCCAGTTGGATACCATTATAGTGATCGGGGATCCAGTGGTGCCCAGCAATGTGCAACAGTGTCCGGCTATGCCAGATATGGTGTACTCAGGTAGTCTACCAGATTTACCTGCTGCAGATGTTAACCTAGCCTAAGCTTAGAGTGTGCTCTTAGTATGAGAAATGTAGAAACTAGCTTTTAACCTAAATGATAGATACAAGAGCTTTCAACATAAAAGATCTTGTGTACAGTATCTATTTGCTTGTATCTGATGTCTGTAATACTGAGTCACAACAGGCAGTAAAAGCTTTATCATCAATATGTTATCAGTGTCTTGTTATCGTGGTTTATTTGTAGATATCTGACCCTGACATATTTTTTTTCCAACTCTATTCTCGTAAGTCTACTACAGTATGAGCTCAGATATGTAAATCTATGACAATCATCATTAAATTATGTTGGTGTAATTATTCCAACAGTTTGGAAGTGCAGGATTTAGGCAGAACGCCTTTGTTTTGTCTGACAGTATAATTTTCTAGAAACATCCCTTGCATAAAAACCCTTCAGCATATATCATGTGGCTTTATTTGCTTTGGAAATCATTTTGCACTAGGTCTGTTGTTTTCACTAAATTATTTTCCAGAATGTGTGCCATAGCCAAGTTGGCTTGAAATAAAGCATAGGACAGCTTTTGTCTGCCTCAAATACTTTTGATTCTGCACAGCCTCCCGCCACCCCCAACACTTTTGTAGTTTAAGCCCAATCAGGCGAAATTTAATTAGACACTGATTAAATCCTTTTTAAGGCGGATGAGAGAGCAAAGCTATCTTAACCCTGCAACTGTAAAGCTGGCCATACACTTCAGATTTCTGCTAGACATCCCCCATACACCTTCATGCTCAGCATATCTCCTTGACTTCCCGATCCTTTTCTCCCCTGATATCTGCCATGGTGGTAGAGTTGGGAGGATCCCATATGCATTAGATGGACGATTGGTCCTGCTGAAATTGGCTCATTTAGTCAAGTGTATGGCCATCTACAGGCATAGAGTGAGGATAACTGAAAGTACAAAAGATGCTAAGTACAGTACCTGTGAAAATTAGCTGGTTATTGGGGGCCACCCATGGTCAGCTGTCATCACCAAGGGAACTGAAGTATGCCATGGAGCGTACTGAAAGAATGGACTGGTGCAGTTAAAGGGGTATTCTCATCTTAGACTATGGGGGCATATCGCTAGGATATGCCCCCATTGTCTTATAGGTGCGGGTCCCACCACTGGGAACCGCACCTATATCCAGAACGGAGCGGGGAGCGCTGCGCCTGGAGGACCCCGGGTTTCCGGGGGTCTGGCCACCACCAGGCGCAGGTCCCCGCTCCGCTCATAGAAATGAATGGGAGCCGGGCCGTGCATGCGCGGTGCGCTCCCATTCATTTCTATGGAGCCGACGAAAGTAGCCGAGCCAGCGCTCGGCTATTTTCGGCAGCCCCATAGAAATGAATGGAGGGCGGCTGCGCATGCGCAGTGCGCCCTCATTCAGTTCGGGGGCTCCGTTCTGGATATAGGTGCGGGTCCCAGCGGTGGGACCTGCACCTATAAGACAATGGGGGCATATCCTAGCGATATGCCCCCATTGTCTAAAATGAGAATAACCCTTTAAAGGGGTCATCCCCCAAACTGTCCAGCCAAATGCCCTGGCCTCTCACATAGATGGTACTTACCTCGCTTCCCGGCACACACCTCGCTTCTGATGCCCGCTAGTACCTATCGCGGCCTGCTATTGGCATCCCCCTCACCAGACGTTTTGGTCCGTGCGCCGGGGAGATGCAGCAGTGGCCGTGTGGGCATCAGAAGCGATGCGGATGCTGGGAAGCGAGGTAAATACAATCTGTGTGAGGGGCCCGGGCATTTGGGAGAACATTTTTGGGGTTGGATAACCCCTTTAAAGCCACTTTTTGAAGCAACTCTTAATTTTGCTAATCAAGGAGGCTCTTAACAGAGTCCTCCCACATATATGGCTATATCTGAGTGTCCTTTGACCTACTGAAAATATCTCAACCATTAAGAAGCTTTATGCCAAATGATCAATGTTATTGACCATCAGGTTTATTTCTAATGGATCATGTCACTGACATATACCACATTCCAAAATTTGGAATGGTAGGAGAATTACCCCCAGACTTCATGGCATATTATTAAAATGGTTCTATTATAATGTGTCATGTTATTTTCCAAATGGGTCAAGACTAGACTTTGATTTCAGTTGGGCACACCAATCCAGAGTCAGGTTATGAAACTTGAATGGCAGCATACAACCGTGCAACTGCTGAGTTGTGAGATTTATCTTTGCTTCAACTGAGTGAAAAAAGATTAAGGCAGCATTTCACCACTTGCCTTGGATCCCACAGACTCCTATTGCTAGGGGACTGTCACAAAACTGTGGTAAATGGCTCCAATGTTGCATCAAAATGCGATCAAGTGTCAATCCATACAATATTCAAAGTCATGAAACTGAAGCTGTCTAACCAAGGTCTTGCAAAAGAACCTATACATATTTTATAATATTTTTCCACACCATGCTTTAAACATTAATACATCTAAAGAGCATCCACAAGCAACTCCACAAATAGTAAAATGGTTCAAGCAATTGACCGCTAAACTTGATAGCACCAACTATGGTTGCAGCAGTTCTTCAAAGTATGAAAGCAGTGTTTTCTTCATTTACGCAATTCGTTATACACAAGGCAAGACCCTTGAGGACAAGTATACAGTGACCTGATATCTTAACAAGAGAAGGTTTGTTTTGTGCAGGCAAGTGGAATGAAGTAGGAGCGAGTGTTCGTCATCTGGAGTGACCCACTGGAAGGGAAGTCTCTAGCTGGGGAATGTTGAGAGCTCTCCTTGGAGAGACAATTATCACAGCAGGGCAAGACTAAACACATGCATATTTATGGTCTACACACATACTTGTTGTCTGGCATATTCTATTTAGGTATTTAGCGCTAGTTTTCAATTGAGTCTTTTGTAATATGCTTACATGAACTCCATCTGCTGCCATCAGACAATGATACAGAAATAGAATATGATGACCTTAATACAGAGGTGTCACTTACTATTCTTTATATAACAGGCGGAAGGCTCTACCATACTTATACACATTTATAAAATGTCACCTAGATTTTGAAGACCATTTTTGTGTTGGTATTATTGTGTTGGTATTATTAGACATGAATAGTTATAGATAGACACACACACAGAAAATTAATTTTAAAAAACTTACATTTTTAAAGAAAACAGTGAGAATCAATTTGTGGAAGACCTAAGAGTGGGAATGGTGTAATCCACTAAACTGACGATGCAGCAGAGGTGGGTTTGTCATTAGGGTCTTTTCACACAACGTCTATAATGTACATTTAATGTATGCACCAGGAAAGCTCTGGCCACACACATTAAATTGACCTATAGGCTCCCATTATACCGATGGAGGCCAAAAGAATATCCTATTTCCCCTGTCCTTCCAGGAACCATTGGAGTTTTATTTTACTTTTTTTTTTCATTTCATTTTAGAGCCATCCTAAAAAACTTTTTAAAAAAACATGTATTTTTAACATGGTCAGCTATTGGTGATGGATGCATTTTAACTGGATACAACACAGTTAAATGCATGTGAAATGAATTCTTCCAGACAGAAACCTCAGACAGACACCGAAGGAGAGCTTTGGGAACAATTCTTGGCAATAAACAAATGGTGAGAACAAGGGAGGAAAGTTATTAAATGGGGGTTTCCAGGATTTGATACTGAAGACATCTCATCCATATCAGATCAGTGGGGGGCCAACACCCAGCATTCCCAGAGATAAGCTGCTGACAGGAGCTACAGAAGCTACACAGTGCTGGGAGTCAGAAACAGAAGGTTTCATCCATTGGGTAGAGGCCATGCTGGATTAATTAAGCTAAGCCCCTAGTCTAGTGAATGGGATCTGAGCTGCAGTAACCTGGTATGGCCTCTGCATTGTGCTCGGAGCTGTCTGTTTCTGCCTCCTTAACCCGTTTAGTAATGTGCACACCCACCTACTGAGGTGGCCACACATGCTCAGTTCCATCCTTCAACTGCCACCAGATAAATGCATTTGTGCACCACCAATGAGGCCAGGTGAACCGATCGCCTCAGGCAGAACCAGATAGGGGTAAGAGAGGGGCAGCGGAAGGGCCTTGGGCAGTGAGCACTTTCATTATGGAAAAGGGGGTAGGTTAAGAAACTGGAATTAGAAGGGGGGGAGGGGGGTGCGCCGTTTTAGTTTTCGCCTCAGGCAGCAGAAAGTCTTGGTGCACCCCTGGATGAATGTCTTGGTACAAGTTGTGACAGTTACAGAAAGAGAACTGCAGCAGAAAAGACACAACCCCTGAGCTGCCAGCCTTAAGTGAATCTAGCAGAGCAATTGGAGCAATGAATGGGGGGGATCTCTGGATCCATGTGGTTATAGCTTTGTTAGGAAGAAATTGTCATGTATTATATGATGGCTGATTTTAATTTTTTACATTAATCCTGACATAACATCTTTAATGGAAGATTGCTATCTAGCACAATCTGCTTTTGAAATGGAGGTTTCGGTAGCTAGGACATATGTTTACAGACAGAAGGTGTGAAGGGGTTAATTGACCATCCCAAATTCTGAAAAATGTAGCTATGCGTTTACATTATTAACATCTGAAGTACAACCATATTATCTGTTTTCTTTATAAAACAAAAACATATATATCTTGGAAAAATATTAAGTACTCAGGAAAAAAAAGGTTTTACAATGCACGGCATTTATACCTCACGGAGTTACAGGAAATTAACAGAAAGACTGCACAATGAATCCACAGAACGAGGACAACTTCAGACCAGAAATTGTTATTATTTCAAATATCTAAACATTGATTTATTACAATAAAACACATACAACACTTGCCTTCTAGGCTGAACACACAATACAGCGAAGCCAACAAGAACTGCAATTACAAAAAAATGCAATGCATACATGGCAGTGGAACAGCCTGGATGATAATCCCTGCCAGATAGTGTAGCTGTTAAAACAAACAGTGAGTTAAAAGGAATGAGAGAAGCTGGATTGGAACCTCACCCAGCCCGAGAACTAAAGCTACAGCAGATGGGTGTCATAACAAGGTCTGGTATTTGGGAAGGTTTTGGTTTGAAGATAACCACACTTACACCGTTTTTCAGAACCGCTGTCTGTGCAGAACAGTTGTAAACCAAAGCCCGTACTACGAGCAGAATTTTCAATATGTCCCTCCGATCCAGAGTTGTATATCAGGGCTCGATCACATCTCCGCTACACCTCTGGAATCATTTCTGTTCTTCTGCTCTATCATTGGACACGGATCTGTCAAATGACGGACTGCAGCATTGCCCGACATTCCCCATTATAGGAATTTTACTGGACAAAATAGCGTACCGTGCCACTATATTGAGTCCTGCTTTTTTTAGTGTAATTTGCTATGGAAGCCCGTAAGGAGCGTCCTAAACAGATGTGATCGTACGCATAAACTGCAAAAAATTTATATCTCCTTTACTATTAATACATTCAAAAACACAAGTCCATAAATTGAAATGCATGAATGAAACTATTCATTCCCAACAACTGAAATATCAATTCACCCATCACTGTTTTCCCATGTGACTTCCACTAAGAAAAGTACAACTGCCTATTAAGTGTTTTTTTATCTCACTCTTTACCTATTTTCTGGTCGCCATAATGCAGCGCCATCCACCTGGCAAAATAATTCTCCTTGACCACCATGAAGCTAAAGGGCAAGTCATTTTTACTACTTGCATTTTCCATGCAATAACAATTCAGAAACATCTTTGCTTATGACTCTAATTTGTGCAATTCCTCTATTATTCCTGATAGAATCTTATGAATAAAGGTACAATAGGGTGTTAACAGTTGTGGGAAGGTCCCTGCACAGTCTGGCAATGGCAGCACCTATTGGACAGTGTCAGATTGTGCACGGACACACCAGCAGCTGTTAACACTCAGTTGTACCTTAATTCGTAAACTTCCTGTAGGAATAATAGAGGGATGACATTAAGTTAATAGAATGTTAAACTTCCTGTAGGTATAATAGAAGAATGACATCAAGTTAAACTAAATTAGGCTTGCTAAGAATACAATCATTGACTAAAACAGAAATGTCATGAGATGTTACAAGTCCTCTTTAAGCACATGGTGTGATTGGAAGCACTGGACAGTCATACATGGAGAAAAGCCTATAAAACATACAGTACATTTATGAATATTGATATAGCAAAATAATATTTTTCATATTTCATATGTCACATCTGACAAGTCATTCCTGCTACATCTGATGCAAGGAGTAAGGTGATGTATAAATAAGTAGGAGCTCCTTCTTCTAAATTTAATAGCTTTTCCTTACGGAAAGATAACTTTAAAACAATCTGTAGCGCACCACTATGGTATTGTATCAGCCCTTCCCGCTACATGGCTAGCATCCAATTTGCTGGAAATCTATAGCAGACATATAATGGAACAGGTTATATAAAGATGAAACCCATAGGCAGATGTAAGTGATTTCTATCCTGTATAAAAGGACACACCAAACATCTAATGACATCCAGACTCAGCTGGCAAAGAGAAAAAGGGAAGAATCATTAAATGTTATCTCTGCTAAGAACATTCAGTCAGAGTCTAGTAAATAATCTGCTCAGCTTGCTCCACAGGACTAGGAATGTGCATTACCTAAAAGCCCATTTACCTAGGTCAATATCACTGGGCAATGATCGGGGATGAGACTTCATATGAACATTTGTTCCCAATCATTGCCTGCTCCTTAGCTGCCTTTATATGTGGCATCATCTGGACTTTATGGGGATGAATGATTGTAACTATGACCATTTGTTCCCATAGGGTTTCCTTAGTGGGGACCTGGATCCACCGACCACGGGCCCAGATAGCTCTAAGAGTTATTGGGGACCTGGATCCACCGACCACTGGCCCAGAGAGCTCTAAGAGTTATTGGGGACCTGGATCCACCGACCACTAGCCCAGATAGCTCTAAGAGTTAGTGGGCACCTGGATCCACTGACGACAGGCCCTGATAGTTGTGGGGCAGCCTCAGATAGAAAATTCTTTCTACCCCTTTACTTTCTATAACCACCAAAGTCTGTTTCTGTTTGACTTTACTCCTCGGTAGCAAAGTCCCCTGTGGAATCCAGTAGTAATCAGGTAGAAACATAGTAAGTTGGGCAGCACTATTTACTAAAGTTAAGGTCCAAGAATAGGGTGAGGTTCCAGATGGGGTCGCTCTTCTCAGGGCAGGTGCTCTGTATGTAGGCATCCTTAGAGACTGATAGCCCCTCCCCTCTACTTTTAGGGTCATAATAGGGACCTGTAGCAGTCTATCTATACAGTAGACACACCCTGAGAAGTGTTCATCTTCAACTACAACCAATCTGCACCCAAGATGGCCTGAAATACTCCAGGCTGCAAATGAGATGCACCCATTCCAGTGGGACCAGGATAATTTTGGTTAAGAAGGTACCCCCTTGTCCATATTGCAAATCAAGGCTTCAAGATTGGCCTGTTTTCTGTGAAAGGTTTGTGGTGTAATGTTATTGGTTATTAAGGAATTATTTGATTCTTAGTTTCAAATTGTTTAAATTATTCACCCTCCTGTTAGGGCATTTTTATATTGTCTTAGATATCCTTAAGTTGTAAGGAACCCCTATATCTGTTAGTCATTGGATTGGTGCACCAACTTTGTACTGTTTCTAATATGTATTTTACGGGATCCATGGATAGCAAGTTGCAGACAGGTTGCACATAGTTTTTTGTTGGATGAATTTTCTACCACTCACTGCCACTGTGTAGCCCCAACTTTCTCAATTGTGTCTAGCAGGCAAAGTGTTTCTGTATGACAGACAGATCATGGAAAACCATGATGTCTATACACGGTGAACTAGAAACAGGTGTATGATGTGCCAGTCAGTCTGTACATTGTAGTTCCATCGTCAAGCTATAGAGGGTGCAAAAGGTGAAGCTGCATTCGGACAATACCACCTGAAGGTCTCAAAATGCGCTGTGTGTGATATTTCAGCTCAACTTCATTGAAGTACATGGGGTTGAACTTCAATACCGCACACTATCTGCACAGGGGTAACAGTTTTTCTGGTAAAAAAAAACCTACAAGTATTTTAAATCCTGGACAGCAACTTGAAAACCTCATGTATCAAGTGTCTTTGCTTCCTACAGAAACAAATCAACAAGTCCTTTGTTCATTCTTTTTCACTTCATTGTGCAATATAAAAGTTGCACAATCGACTGAAAAGATCATAAGTTATATCATGATTAATGTAAAAAATTAAAATGAGACATCATATAGTACATGACAATCTCTTTCAAACAAAGCCAGACCCAGTTCTGTACCTCACATGGATCCAGACATCTCCCCATTCATTGCTGCAATTGCTCTGCTAGATTATTTTCAGCCTGGGAGCCCAGGGCGAGTGTCCTTCCTGCTGCAACTCTCCATGTAACTGTCACAGCTTTTAACAGAACATATGTTTGGTGGCAAATGAAGATTTAAACTGAGCATGTTTGGCCAGTTTAGTGAGATGGATAAAAAATAAGGTAAAAAAACAGAAGGTGGCGCTATACAGATACATTTTATTGAATAACTCAGTGGCTATGCTAAATTTTTAATTACATGCAATTACAAAAGTATTCAGATCCGGGTGCTGGTTTGAAAAATGTAGAATACATTTTGTGACACAATCTCTTTAAGTGATCCATTGATAATGTATTATTGAAGGGGTTGACATGTATTACCCATATTATTATGTAATGCAGTGCCACACCAGAGGATTCTCTGGCTTGTGCTAGCATCCTATTCATTCATTCCTGGGTCCCTTACAATTTGCAGGATGTCATTACTGCCTTCATGTACACTGGAGGCAGGTGAGTAGCTATAGGGAATGCAGAGGAGGATGAGGACTAAAAGATTTTATTGTCAGGGCCCCTTCAACATTATTATACAATGACATATACAGTGACACTGTAGGAAATGGACAAAGCAGTTGCCTTTCCTGGTCTGAGAGATCAATCTTGACTAGCCACGGGAGTGGGGGTTGCACTGGAGGAGGAGGTTGCGAATAAATTGCTGTGGTGGTGGGGCTCTGTTCAAAATTTTGCTGTGGGGCCCACTCATTTCTAGTTGAACCAGTGACTAGAGGGTTGGATCACCTCAGACATGCACTGGGCATGGATGGTTCAAACACACTTGATTTGTTCCACACACGCTCAGTACACTGGTGCTACTGCAAACTGTGAAGCTGCATTCAACCTAGGATGTTTTGCCATACTATTGCGCTATTGAGGCCAAGGGGTAGACTAAAAAATGGACTAAAGAGGTGTGCTAAAGGTGTGTTTGCCCTTTTTATATTGCTAGGAGACCTTTTCCAAAATTTCTCAAAACTTTGATGTTAACTGTTCATAATGACAGATATAAGGTTGCAATATCCCAACACATATAATGCAAATCTCATGAAATTACCAGTTTCATATCTGTCACTTCTGTGTACAACGCTGCAGCCATATTAAGCAACAAGCAAACTTAGGTGTTGGCTGAGATGTATATTTTTAAAACATGAAATGAGCCCCATTGCAGCCCCTTTAACAATGCTTTTCTCTTTATTGCCAAACGGCTGGGTGCTTTTATTTGTTAACAATCACATCACACTTTGGAGACCACTCTGGAAGTTCTATAAACTGGATCTTACAAAGGTCCCTTTCTATACTACACAAGCAAACATTGTACCACCCCGTAGCTGCAGGCGAAAGGGAAATAACATATTTAGAATGTTTTTCCATTTACTTGCTTGTCTGACTTTGACTCTCTCACTCGTGTTAAACTGCACTTTGAATGACTCTGTACTAATTTGGGAACAAACACCTTTTAAAAAAGGAAAAATGCATCACTCTTCATACACCCCTCCCCCCACAAAAAAACACAACTAAATGACTTTGCTGAAAAGATATATAAATGTATCAATTCAAATTGAATTTTTGGAATAATTAATATAATTGCTATTTGTCCTCCACAATATTAAAACCAATGTTAATATTTATTATCATGAGGGTAATATTTGAAGCCCCGTTTTGCTTGAATGTGCTTTGGCCTACTTTGCGCCAAATGTATCAAATGCTATACTTAGTTTAATATGGAACATCTTTAAGCCTATCTCTTTTGTCTAGACATGCTTCTCTGGTTTTCTACACCACTACAGTGAGTTTGGGACTTTTTTGTGTGTTTTTTTAAGTCCTAGTGATAAATCTGGACTGAAACTTATTCCCATAACTAAGTAACCAACCACACCCACTTTTCAAAACTGCAGCGAGTGGTATAAAAATGCAAAAACTTTTTGTGCAACTAACCCCACAAAGTCACAAAAGCTCCTATTTTATAACTCTTTGAAGATTGAATTTTGGAGTACAATACGTGATAAATCCCCCCTATGAATGTGGTTGTCTATATCATAGTTAGTGTTGAGCGAAGCGAAGAATTCGAAGTGTAATTTGGTCCGAGGGTTAGGAAAACTTCAATTCGCAATTAAGCTGAATTTCCTGGCGCTTCATGGTAACAAATCAGGTTTTCCTAAAATGGCGGCTGCACGTTTTTAAAAGTAAGAAGAATGCAAGATGCCAATCCACAGATAGCCATCCCGCATGGTCTCCACCATTGTCCTGTGAGCTGAGCATAGGGAGAGACATGGCAAGCGCTCATGCGCTAGGGACAGTGTTACTGCAGTACTCTAGCAGCCATGTTTGATCGATCCACCATGTTTTGCCATCTTGTCTTAACCCTAATAATTTTAAAAGCAAAATACAACTAGGTTCATAGTAGGGAGGTATATTAGTGTCAGGTGTCTGCTCTTTAAAACAGTAGACACCCGGAGGGCATGGTGCCCACTGCATGCTCCAGCGAGCACCATTTTTAAAGGACCCGGCTGTCGATTTAAATTTATTGTTAGGAAAGGGTCAACTTCCAAACCTTCACATTGAAATTGTGCCACCAATTGTGAAGAATATGATTAGGCAGACTGATTTTGGACAAATTAATTTGTAACAAATCAAATTTTGGCGCACTTCGGCAAAGCTGCCAAATTGAATTTTTCAAAAGTTTGCTCATCTCTAATCATAGTGTATAATAAAAAAACATCAAATCATAATTTGTTTAATTGTATTCTCTGCGACAAAAAAGAATTATGTAAGACATTTTTTATTTAAAAATATGAAATAAAATATGAAAATGTTACAAATGTAACCCATTTGGCATTTTTATATATTAAATATGCAGCTATTTCATTATCAAGTATCTTAAAATTTATTAGCACTAGTTTGTGCCTGACTCATTAAGAAGTTTTCAGAGTAAACATGAATATATCTCAATAATAAAAATATAATAGTGCTAATAAACTATGAATGCATGTAATTCCAAGAATAAGCGAGTAGTTCCCCTACTCTCCTGTGCATATGACCAGCTGACAGACAACACTTATGAAAAGCTTTCCACCGCTGCAGAGAACATATCTCTTTTGATGTGTACAGATTTGTGGGCTGCACACAATGTCCATATGTTCCTTAATCTCTAAAATATCACATATTTCCATTCCCAAAATGCACCAGAACAAAGGTTTCAATTAACTTTTTAAACAGAAAAGAAGTGTCCAAGCAACACAAGAAAAAAAGAATTCCCACAAGGCGCCGATGCTGTGATTTCATTGTTGCCAGGATTGGAAAAAAAATACTAATAATGCAAATATTTTATGAGCATCATATAAATTGACTTCTTTACTGCACTAGTAAATCTAATTTTCTATAACAATAAACATGTGGGCCTATTCAATGGAAATAAGGTCCTGCTGCTAGCATGTTACGACGCTGGTAAAGAACTCGGGAAATGACCATTGCTGGGCGTACGTCTGAGACAAAATAATACGAGTTAGATTCACAAATGTAGCTTTCAATGCAATTTTTGAGCCAAATATAAGAATGATTATACAGTATAGCATATACAGAGCGAATATACAGTTTTCCCTTCATATTTGTACTTCCTTTTAGATCTGCATCAAAAATTACGTGCCCATCTAACCTGAAAAACCCTACGATAATAATTTGAGTCTTCACAGACTCTTCTTGAACAGTATAGATAATTTACATGACATCTAAGACAAATTAATGCCACAGGCTAGTAACCAATTCAAAATCGGGCCAGTTACCCCTCTTCCTGACCAGACAAATTTTTGTAGCACATGGACCTTAAATGGCATAACTTTTTCTTTTTTTTTTTCAGTTTTTGCTAAATATTTTGGGGCTTTATTTTTATGTCATTTCTACTTTGTAAATGTTTTTTGTTGTTTTTATTTTTTACACCCAGGCAAATGTTAAAAAAGGGAAACAATATTTTGCTTTTCACGTTTTCATTTGTTTGTTAATAGGACAACATGCAACTAAAATATATTTTTTAAGCTAAGTCACCTTTCCATAAGTTGTGTTGATATAGGTGATGTATGATGTATTGGTTATCTTCGCGTGGGGCCAGTTTAGAAGCTGATGTGTGGTGTGTTTTTTTATTCACTTTCTTTTTTAATTTTTCACCCATGGTCATGACCATTGGGGGGAGGGCATTTAGCATTTTTTTTTATTGCTGATTCCTCATTTAACTGAGGTTGACATATAAATCCTAGTTACAATGGGAATGCAGCCCCCAGAGACATGTACAGGCTGCTCAGCCTCACTGCAGAGCTAAAGACCCAACAGCTTGTGCAGACACCCATTCTCAACGATAACATGATCTCTAGACCAAAGCAGGAAGTGGCATTGCCGTTTCCTGATATGTACACACGGCATGCATTGAGTGCAATGTATAGAGCATAGAGTATGGGGAAAGCAGGGATGGTAAAAAAAAATGTCCCTGTCTTCTCTATGGGGAGCCCTGCTGTCACTGACGCATCTACATGATTAGAGTGCACCTATCAACTCTGCAAGGATGTTCTTGAACAGCAAGATATACATAGTCAATGAGTGGTCTGCAAGCAGTTACTCTTAATAATATATATTTTTTTATTTTTTGTTATAAGAAGAATGATTACAAACACAATAGGAAATACAAGAATAACATTGGTATTATGTTTATTCCTTCTCTGACTCCTTTTTTACAGTTTCTATTTAAAAGATCAAGGGTAGTAGAGGACCCATGTCAACATAGCCCTTTCACAAAAGGACAATAAAACCATGAAATATTAAATACTAATAATAATGATCATAGTGCAAAAATTATATATATATATATATATATATATATATATATATATATATTTCTTCGTATTATTGTAGCGAGGAATATTTCAGCCTAGAAACAGTAGATTCGATTACTAGCGTTCTATCCTCCACCACAAACAAATAGACATGCCCTCCTGAATAACAAAGTCTTGAGCCTACAGCGTAATCCGGTTGTCCTAGCTGTGAGAGATTGTTAAAATACAGACACAATTACAGCAATCGGTGATTCCTCCTAAAGCCTTTCTCTCTTTTCAGTGGCTTAGCTGTTCCTTCCTTTGGGACAATGGCTTTTCCACTGCTGGTGGCTATACTGATATGCTGCTTATATAATAGTCATTTTTATTACATTGTGGTATAATCACAGCCTCAATGAAGAGGACATTTGCATGCAAG
Organism: Rhinella marina; assembly: GCA_900303285.1. Lineage (NCBI taxonomy): Eukaryota > Metazoa > Chordata > Amphibia > Anura > Bufonidae > Rhinella > Rhinella marina. The sequence goes on from ONZH01003859.1 coordinate 179,552, forward strand.
AACTAATAGAAATATCCCAATATCTTTACAATTTATAGATATATATATAAAAATCTGTATTTCATTGTCTTAATTATAAAATTGAATATATTTAAAGAAGGTACCTTCCACTAAAAAAGACATGAATACAAAACAAAATGATGGGTTATTTTCTATAATAAATGTACATTTTCCGGATATTAAAATGCAATACATTTGTCTACAAGCAAAATTTAATCATTATTAAATATTTCAAGGGCTAAAAAATAAATATGGTTATAGAGCACCCTAAAACTTCTGTATTTGTATGTATGAATTGCAGTGCTACTATTTTTATATTTTACATCATTTATTTTTCCTGTTTAAGTGCTACATTAGATAGTGATGCTATAAAATGTATCAAGATTTATAGCACAAGTTTATAACAATACTCAGCCTCCTCTATAGAAAAAAAAAGTTTACTGTATCAAAGACAACTCCTTAGATTGTTACACGAACTTTCAAAAACCATGCGTTGATTAGATTACTATGTTTCCAGTTATACCTTGTCTTTTTTTTTTTTTAATACTCCAGGCTGGCTGCTAGACACATGTGTGCGCAGAAAATGGAATCTGAACTTAGTTTAACAGCCTCATTTATTCCTGATGGTTTAAATTATTTCATCACAATTAATGACACCCCCTCAGCTTCCTGTGCAGTGCTGCCAGATGTTCGGAGACCACAAAGCCACTGTCTTTTTTGACGGCTTGTGACAAGTTGTCCTCTGAAGGACATTCCCGAGGTGAACAGGGCCGGATGACACCTTATGTATAGCCCCCACTCTGCCTGCTTTGGTTTCCATGGCAAGGATGTAGGAAGGCAAGAGAAAGTACGGAGATCATTACAAAAAAGGTAAAATCAGCCGATTTCAAGTCAAAGCCCAATACATAGATTAGAAAGGCTATAATGTGCAGAGTGAGATACAAAACACATTTCTGAAAGGCAAACACAAATGCTGATCCAAAATGACAAACTCTTTGTGGCATTAATAGCAGTCCCAGTATCCTGATTCTGATCTGCCTGCCTGATTTATAGCTACCCTACCTTGCATGACGAATGGCAAGTTGAATTAGTATCATGGAAGTCCACTTATTGGTTGAGCTAAAAGAAAGAAAAACCCTAACCCTAAAAAAAAATCACTTTAACATGGGTCAACCATTCTCCTCTAACCCTAACGGTGAGAAATTAGATCAGTGCCTACTGCCTTCACCCACTGACCATCAAAATGTTTCTTTCTGTTCTGGTTTTATAAGATACTTAAAGAAATAATCCATATAATGCCAACTCACAGCAAGATTTAATGTGGTATTCACATCTAGAACATTGATGGCATATCATTATGATGTGCTATCAATGTCAGGAAGGTGCAGGTCCCATTTTTGGGGCCCATTCCTATCTCCAGAATGGAACCCCAGATAGCAGACGTGCATGTGTGGCCACCCTCTGTTTACTGCTATTGGAGCCAATCACTGGCTCGCCTATTTACGACAGCCCCGTAGTGGTGGAGAGTTGGCCGTGCATGAACAGTGTGCTCTCCATTCACAAGGGGACTCGCTTATCTATTTTCAGATAGTGATAGTGATGAATTGAAACCACACCTTACATGGTGGTGTGCTCTCCTTAACTTCTCTAGATAGGAACAGATCCCAAAAGAAAGAAGAAGCTCACTGAAAGGGAATCTGTCAGCTCTGAAACACCCTCCAAACTAGTGTAAGCAGTGTATAGTGTAAGTGACGTCGAGTCTGGTTATGTAAGTTTTATCTTCATACTCGCTTCCATTCTGATGTTGTGCTCCCACAAACCTGCAGTAAAATGCACTCAGTGGACTCCAGTGCTCACTCACATAATGGAGAGGACTCAAAGAAGAGTCATCTCAATGCATTTTACTGCAGGTTTGTGGGAGCACAGCGTCGGAATGGAAGTGAGTATGAAGATAAAACTTACATATTCGGATTCAACATCACTTACACTGTACACCACTTACTCTAGTTCAGGAGGTGTTTCGGAGATGACAGGTTCCCTTTAAGAAAAAAACTTTAAAATGCACGGTATGCCTGGCCACAGTTGTTATTGAAAAGAAAACACTGGAGAAAATGCCACAATATTTCATCCCAAACATATTGTTCAATACCTCTGCTATAAAACTGCCACAGATAAACTGATTAACTTCACCCAAGTGAGCTCTACATCCCATTGTAAAAATGATAACACTATGGACATTTGGAGTCACCACTAGGGGGAGCTCAGTGCATATGGATTATACAAATACAATACTCAACAGCAGCAGTATAAATTTCTATCGTTGTTATTTGCTACTAGTTATCCTATAAGTCAATGTTCAACCTTTTAAACAGATCTTAAGTCATAATTTAGGATTAAAGCCAGGGTCGGACTGGGGTGTCTAGGGCCCACCAGTAAAATTCCCTCTGGGGGCCCACTGTAAAGCTCACTCTGGGGGCCCACATGCATATGCTACCTGCCCACACTATCCAGTCTTTTATATGGACATAGGCAATGTACTGCATAGCATCTTAGGCAGCCTATTTATAGGTCAGTCTACTGTGCCATGTGTCACTTGTGCAGGAGGTGGGGCACTAGAGGTCTACCTAGCTCAGGGGCACATCGGGGGATTCACCTGTTCCCCTGTGGGCCAGTCCGAGCCTGATTAAAGCTAAGCCTCATCTACAGAAAGCTTTTTTAGGGTGATTGTCCCTCATCGGTGTAGAGCAGAGAGAACTGGCTTAACTGAGAAGCCTTTATCAGGATCCAGGGGGCTATTACATATATAGAGATGGACAGACAAATGTATCACCAATATAAACAGTAAATAGGACTATACTATCATTCTTCAACCTGCTATGGAAATACACTAAGTTGAGCCTTTATAAGGAATGGAGCCACAGCAACTCCTATAATTAGTGACACACAATGTGCAATGCTTTATGTCACTTCAAACTACGTAGATATACATTAACGGTTTGGCCATGATAGTAGACTTCAACAGGTAAAGTAATTTGCTACATCTATAGACTTTTACTTACTATTAAGCATTGTTTTAGGATGTTTAAAGGGTTGGTACAGTATTACAAAAATGGCTCTACCTTTTCCACATCTATGGGCTGCATCTGATATTGCAGAATTCAACAGGACTGAGCAGCAGTACCAAATACGCAAACATACATGGTGCTGTTCCTGGAAAGCAGAGGACCTCTTTTTATTATCCTGGATAATAATAGGGTACTGTAAATAGGTCAACCAGAAATAAGGACAAGCTCTGCCCATTAAAATATATACCTAATGGAATTTGAAGAGGAGAAATATGATTCCCACATCTGTTTGTTTGATTATAACCAGACCAGGATTTTAAATACGTGATTGGTAAAAAGGTCTCTTTTGTTCTTTTACGGGTTTTGTTTAAGATATGAAATTAACTAGAACTTCTGATAGTGGAAAATCATTTCCTCTCATGAGTTAAGATTTTATTCCTTATAGTCCATGGGGTTCCTTCAGATATTACAGCTCACAGGTAAAATTGGCCTGCGGCTTGACTTTTTCTATGGTGGTACTGCAGAGAATTGTTTGCAGCTGAAAAATTCTAATACCCTTCTGTCATTTATAAATACAAAGACCTAAAATGAACCTCTCTAAAACATCAGACAAGGTTGTTGACATATCTGGGAATCCTTTCAGGGGATTTTTCCTATGCTAAGTCCTAACCTGTATGTTTTGTGTTCATACGGTAAGTTGCAGGGAGCTTTGATGGTATAAAAAAGGAATGGCCAGAGCTATTCTGTAGATGGGGTGTACAGATAAGTACAGTAGTCATTACATCTAGTATTAGAGGGTATATTTGACATCATGACACAAAACACACACATTATTTAATTATAAAAAAAACACGCCAGTATTTTTGCATATATATCATAGACTCTTTTGTATGGCTTGTGTATACCTGTTTTAGCTATTGTGCCATTTATAAGTTTTTTCTTTCCCTCTGAAATGGTTCCTCTAAAATAGCCTACATGTAGGCCCATTATGTCTCTGGCTTTACAGAGACAGAGAGTTGGGTCTCCTCACACTGCACTTGCTCTGCTCTGAGCCATATCTAAGGCTTGGAAGTCATAGATCAGGGACACTGGACTGTGCTTCTTTAGTTATAAAATCCCCTTGATGCACACGGCAGAGTCCCAGTGGTGTTTTGGGTGATACAGCTTCAAACTGTCTACCCTGCCTCCTGATTATGGTTGGCTTTTTCTGCCAGCTTCTGCATGTAGGAGACAGGAGAGAGTAGTGTGAAGCTGGATCTCATAAAAATACACTGGCGATTCTGCACACAGCACACACAGATAGTATAGACAGGTTGTGTAAATGATGTTTTTTTTTAAATAGCTTGGCCATTAATAATTTTATGGAACTACTCACTACACTCCAGATCTCTTAGATAAGGCAGAAATGATAACTTCAGCTTTACTCTGTGTATTTATGGACATGGACGGTAACAATATTTATGGACGGTGTAGCAAGGGCAGAATTTCATGGGAATGAGAGGCATTTCAGAACTGGTAAGAAGGAATTGATAGAGGATGATGCAGTTTACAGGAAGTCTGCCACACAGGGGAGACTTACCTTATGTCTACACAGGAGACAAAGCTTTGGATTGGTAGCCAGACTTTAATAAGGGGGTTCAAAATGTATAGATGTAATTGAGCTGGGATTCATCAAATTACACTACAAGAATATTACAGGTGAATTACCATTATATGTCCAAATTAAATCGCCATAGTGCCTCTTTAATTGATTTGGAATATTTTAAAGGAATGTTGCCCCAATACCAGTACACTTTGGCTGATATTTTCAATATTGGCTAAAATATATATTGACCTCATGGACACAAATTCAGGTTGGAGAGAAACGAATCAGACCTCAGCTTTTATTTCTTAAACTGTTCCAGGAAAATGAAAACTGCAGTGTGATTGTTTGCTGGGGCAACAGTGCCAGTTTTTGTATTACACCGTTTGATTCATGAGTTCCAATGTATTTCACAGGGTTAAAAGATGCTAAGAACCTGGTAATGCAATACTGCTCTAAAGCAAGAAAGTCTGTATACCATACCACACATAGAAACAAAATAAACAGCCGGTATTCTTCAAACCACTGAACCAAGTCAGAAGGGCCTCATTCTGCTGATTTGGAACTGCAGCCAGGAATTAACTCGAAAAAATAATGTGAAAGGGAGAGCCAGAGAAGGAAAGGAGAGCAGGATAAACTTTAAACTCTCATGTAGGGAAAGTGTTGCCTGTGTGTCCCTGGCAGATGTGGAAAGGAGATGAAATGGGCGAGGGAGAATCGAATATCCCCTCACTGCAGTTTCACTGAAGGGAAAGGGAGAGAGGTCTGAAAAGATCTCAACATCTGGCAATCATTTGTCAAGAGCTGGGAAGAGAAGCGGCAGGAAACTTTCTGGCTTGTGAGGAAGATGAAAAGACAAAAACCATGTGTCACACACACCAGCGCTGCTCCGGTACAATGACTGCTACACCCACATCTCCACACCCCTTTCGCTGCTCTCTCTGTAACCTATCTTCATAAACTTCAACGTACACTCCGCGGTCACACGCAAACATATTGTGTCACATTTGAAGCAGCTGTGCCACCTACACTATGCTGTTTTTTACTATTATTACGAGCTTTTAACTATTTGCCTACCAATATGTCTCATGTACCATATATCAAAAAGTTGCCCCCTTCTGGTAGAGATATTTCCATTAAATATGGAATGAAAAGAAATGGCAATAGTATCAGCCCCTCTTAACATAACAGAATACATTACTTGAGTAAAGTAACTAAAGAACACATTGCTAATTGCAAGAGGCCATGGACCATCATCTACACAAGCTTCCACTCTCATTATTTTAGTAATACTGCCAATGTCAATGTCTTTAAGGGTTTTCTCATCTCAATTGCTCAAATTTCAAGAATGGACAGATTTTGTCCAAGTTAGAGACTGATGCAAATTTAAGGTCTGTACTGTCACCATATGCTCACACTTAGGGGTGCACCAAGCCTTTCTGCTGCCTGAGGTGAAAACTGAAATGGCGCCTCAACCCCTCAATGCCAATTTCTTAACCTAACCCCTTTCCCTCAGCCCTATTGTTAAAGGAAACCTGTCATCTCCGAAACACCCCCTGAACTAGAGTAAGCGTTGTATAGTGTAAGTGATGCTGAATCCGAATATGTAAGTTTTATCTTCATACTCACTTCCATTCCGACGCTGTGCTCCCACAAACCAGCAGTAAAATGCATTGAGAGGACTCTTCTTTGAGTCCTCTCCATTATGTGAGTGAGCACTGGAGTCCAGTGAGTGCATTTTACTGCTGGTTTGTAGGAGCGCAGCGTCGGAATGGAAGTGAGTATGAAGAAAAAATTACATATTCGGATTCAGCATCACTTACACTATACAATGCTTACTCTAGTTCAGGGGGTGTTTCGGAGATGACAGGTTCCCTTTAAAGACATACTTGGAAAACAATGCATATAAAGCTACAAAGATAATACAGCACCACATACTGTGCCCACTGTGCTTTCCAATACTATACTGCAGAAACAGATAATCCCCCTTCTGCTGCCCCCCTCTTGCCCCTATCTGTTGCTGCCTGAGACAATTGCCTAACCTCGCCTAATAGGTGGTGCACCCCTGCTCATACTGACCACCACAGACTAGAAGTAAGTGAATTGATTAGTACAAATCAATTCATCTAATCAAGCACAGTTTTACACCAGTAAGGGTCTGTCCCTGCTGCTGTAGACACTTACCCTGCCACTTGATAGGTAGGACTGCAAGAAAATCGTGCCTGTGCCACTGCTTCGAGTAGTGTCATAAATGTAGAGACTCTGCCTCTGGAGCAGCGACTGTTCATGCACCACTACCTGGAAACACAGTGACATATACACTGTCAATGCTCCAGTAGCGGATGCAGAGCCTCTGCTCTTGGACTGCTACTCTGGGCAGCAGCACAGGCACAAGATTGTCAGCGGCCATGTCTATCAAGCGGCAGGGGAGTGTCTACAGCAGCAGGGACAGCCCCTCACAGGTGTAGCGCTCTGATGAGCTGAATCAATTTGTATGGATGTATCGATTCACTCATCTGTACCACATGCCTTTATGTATGTCTTACACTTGACAACTACAAAAACATTTTCTAGACGGTATGGTAACAAAAAGATTTGCAGGCATAAACTCTGTAGTATATTACAGCAAAGTGGATTACATTTTTAACAAAACTCATCTACACGTATTGGAAATCGGCATTTGGTGCAGAATTTAAATCTGCAGCATGACAATTCTTTTTTCTTGCTTTTCACCATCGATTTCACCATGGGTGAAAGCTCCATTAAGATCCTCCACAACAGATTTTCTTTTGTCACATATAGACATACCCTGATAGCCAAAAAGGTTGAAAAACTGAAGGGCTCTACTCTATGCTTTTAGCATATATGTCCAACAGATGCCTCTAATGTATCCCATACAGCTGCATACCAATATTGTAAAAAAAAATAAAAAGTATACCACACGGTACAATACATTTTTTTTCTTTCTCATCCCCAGCATTCTGACCCCATGGATCAGACACTTAAATCTTGGAACAACCTCTTCAGTTTTATACAGATTAAACAAATATGTTTTAAGATTTTTATGCCAAGAGGTATCTCACAGGGAAAGAGAACAATCTCACTAGTGCCACCTTCTGGAAGTGGCTCCCTACGTTTACAGAATGAAAATACTTAAAATGTCACTTATGGTTTTCTAATATGCTCATTTTTTATATTTACATGAGCCTGATTTAGAGAAAACAAAAATGGATTTCACTGGTAAGAAGGACTTCATGTAATTATGGTGGCTGACCATAAAAATGTCCCTAATTGTGACACCTCAATAGCTCAGAAGACATTTTTCTGCAGCGCATGCATCGAAAGAAAAAGACAAAGTGGCCATGAACACAATGCTACTAGTCTATTGAGACCTCCATCCAGTAAGCAGCATCTGTGCTTGAGAGCAAGGTCGTTCCTTTGCTGTTCCAAGAAGACAGGGAGGGGAGAAAGAAAGGGGAGAGTTTTCCATCGAACTTAACAGAAACAAGGTCTGGGAGTGACACCGTCTTTAACAGTCTTTAACACTTAGTTATAGGCCACAAATGTAACGGTTCCTTCCATTCTCTTAACGCCATTCCATTTTAAATGCCTTTTTTGGCAAAGTACCCATTAATGTGTGTGGCCTTTTCCAGCAGCTTCTGGTCTCTTAAAATTATAGGTCCTTCTTCTTCCTGCCATAAGAGACGGTATAACTATTGCAGGGAGGAGGGAATGTGGAAACCTGCACAGAGCATAAAGTGAACTTCTAACCTAGAACAGCATGATGGCTGCCTAGTTGCTAGCAACCCACACAATCTAGATAAAAATATAATTGTACCTACATATGGAATAAAAGTACAACTATTCATATATAGCTCTGAGCCCAGAATCTAAGAAATGAAAAAAGTATTTTTTTTTTTTTCAGGAAAAACATTCAATTCATGATTTTATATAAATGATCCTTTATCCCAAGTCTTCAAGTGTTGAGCTGAGGTTTCTTGAGGCCATCAGAGGAAATTACCATATTCTCGGAGGCCAAACCTCTATATCATCAATAAAGCCTAATAGGATTTGAATCAAAGAAACAGACTCTAGTGGCAAATGATTGGTTCCAAAGACCCCTCCAAATGGATTTAAGGGCTTCAGAGACTGTGCCCACCAGAGGATCTTCTGGTACTCTGGTGGGCCAGTTCAACTCTGCTTCTCGCTAAAATCCTGCAATGTTTGCATGATGCATCGGGTAAAGTAATCTCTTTTTAACCCTCAAATAACAGAGTCATGTCTAAGCAATTCTGTCTGCATGAAGCTGCATCAAGGCATCAAATGGCTCAATGGGATACTGTGATGTGACAATGAGCATCAATTCTGCTGTTATTTACTTGCTAACATTTATTTTCTGAACAACCTACAGTTGAAATGACTTAAAGATATGAAATAAAAGTTTCTTCACTGATTTGACCCATCCTTTATAAATGTGCAGTGAGCTATCCATCGTCCAGAATTACAGAGAAAAGAGAAAGTGTCCATGAGCTATAAGGTAGTGATCACTTCCTACAGTGATAACTGTCACTGAGAAGCTTTGATAACCCCTTCTTTTATTGTGAGCAGAAATGTAACAAACAGGAAACTTCTGTTAAGTTAGGTAAAAAAGGAAAGTCCTCTGTAAAAAGACAGTATGAGTAAGCAACAGAACAGCAGCCAAAGGTCAGATCCGAGCTGCTACTCTGTAACATTTCTCAGGCATTTGTTTGAAAACCACCCTTACAAGTTTTCAGACCCTACTGACCAGCACACAGACACCCTTGTGAAACTCCCTGACTGCGCAAGATAAAGGGGAAGTCTTTCATTTGCCACATTTTAACCTAAGTACGGATGAGGACAAGTAGATTTCATTTGAAATTCACCGCAGAAAAGAGGTGATAAAAATGCAACCGTTAAACATCATTAAAGTTTGATTTTGTAATGTTAAAGGTCCTTAAAGGAACTTTCCACTTTCAGCTTAGGTTGTTTTTTTTTTTTAGCTATTAGCCCTGACAGGCAAAAGTGGCTTCAGGATAGAATGCTGTTTATCAAAACTCCCATCAAAGTAAATAATAGAGGACATCCATTGAGCTCTAGATGAAATATTATACTGTGTCTATCCCACAGACATGGTAGGCTGACCCATTGTCTAAGGAGCACAATTGATTGACTAAAAGTGTTTCTAGTAGGTGTAAGGTTTAAGCTGGCCATATATATTAGACACATTTCTCCGAGACAAGCCAGCCATCTGATGTATATGAATAGGGGTTTCATTGGATCTCACCTGCCCAATCCTATTCTTCACAAGAAGATAGGCGGTTAATAGAAGAATTTGACAACAGCTTTCTCCCTTCCTCATTCAGGAACATGCATGTTCAGCTGAGAGGACATGTGTAGGGAGGTGGTAGAGAGAGAGACAACAGTTTTCAAATGTGTATGGCCACTTTAGTCCTTCAGCATTTACCAAGTACAGGGCTCAAATGTTTGATCATGGTGTCCAAAAGTGGATAGTCATCTGTCCTGTCAGGGCCTTTTTAGCTACAAACTCCTCTATGCAGTATATGAAAGATCCATCACAGTGACTGCAGCCTCCGATTACTGCTTCTGACTGGGTAAGTATAGGCAGCAAGGCCTTGGCATGTGCCTAATAATGTTAGTACAGTGTCGGTGGTAAAGTCAGAGGGCACTATAGCTGGTAATGTGGTGAGGGACATTGGCTGGCATATTCATGGGACACTATGGCTGCTAATGTGGTGAGGCACCTTAGCTGGCATAGTCAGGGAGCTCTATGGTTGGTAATTTGGCGAGTCACTGTGGCTGGCATAGTCAGGGGGCACTGAGACTGGCATAGCCAGGGAACATTATGGCTGCTAATGTTACGAGGCATTGTGGCTGGCATAGTCAGGGGGCACTGTGGCTGGCAATGTTATGCGGCACTGGCTTTTGTATTGCTTCTGTACCATATCAACTGTATATCACCCATAGCATATATGCAGTAAAAAAAATTATTTTCTACTTTTTATGCTTCTAATTATGGGTGTGTCTTATGGTCCAGTACGTCTTAAATTCGAATAGTTACTTTAACCCCTTAGTGGTCAGCATGCTCTTGGGCCTTAGTGACCAACCATAGAAGTAACTAGAGATGCATGGTGCACTCTTGTTCACTTTGGGGGCCCTGATCTAGATAAAGGGGTAGGTCCCAGAGGTGAGACCCACACCTATCTGGCATTGGTGGCATACCCTTTAAGTACAAAATACAGATGTACAGATCTGGTCAGTTAAAGAGGTTATGCCAAGTTTTGAAGTTAGCCCCTATCCACAGTTCCCCCAATCTGAATGTGCCGCAGGTCTCACAAAGCATGCCTATAGGATTAACTTTGTACTTCACTTAAAGTGGTTTTCCCGTTGTGTGAAGTTATTCCCTAATCACAGGAGAGGGGATAACTATTAGATTGATGGAGGTTTTTCCAATGGGACCCCCATAGATCATGAGAACAGGGCCCCCAGTACTCCCTGTAGCCCCCCTGAAATAAACAGAGCTGGTTGGCCACTAATTTCTATGGGAATTCCAGAGATAGCTGAGCGCTGTACTCTGATATTTCCAGGACTCCTATAGAAATGAATGGAGCGGACACGCGTGTATGACTGGCCACTCTGTTTATTTCAGGGGGCCTGCAAGGGGTACGGGGCCCCCGTTCTCGTGATGGGGGTCTCAGTGGTAGGAAGGCCACCAATCTAACAACTGTAAACAACTGGAATACCCCTGTAACATTACAAGTTACATGGTTCAGCATTACATGACAGGATTTTTTTGTGGCCAATCCACTCAATTTTGGAATTCTAAGTATATTAGAAACTTTATCCTACAGGTGTGTATTGTGTAATTAGCACGGCTTTTCGAGACCCAGCTTTTCGTCTCTTCATTATTCAAGACGGCTGGATGCCCAGGGAAGCCAAATAGGCAATTACCTGCGACCCTGCAAATTAACTAGCCAATTTTTTTTAAATACCTGAATGCTAAAGGAGGATCAGCAGCTGGTGCTAATTTGGGGCTCCTTTGGGTATAAGTGTCTGCAATCTTATACTAACCTTAAAGTTACTTTAGCTAGCTATTCCTTTATCACAATATAAATGCACATACAGTATATAGGTATACAGGTTTGTACAATACAGATACAGATGTAGCAATCCTCATCTTGATTCTTAATTGATTTAATTGACCTTTTCAATGGCTTTTTGTGATGTGATATCACACTCAAGTTTAAAAGTGCTACATCTGTATACAGTACAAATAGCTGTGTCAGTTCACCATATAAGATGCATACAGTGGAATACAAAGAATGCCACACAAATATGCATTGGTATAAAATCTAACCCTGAAATGTCAGGTGACAACCACTATAGCAATTAAAATGTTTTTTTCTTTTGTATATTTCTGTTAAACTTAGTTTGCATGTACAACCGTACGTATTGTGAAGTCTGAATGTGATCTCAACCAAACTTATAGTAAATGGGGTAAAGTACAGTAATTAGGAAGGGAATACAGATGAGCGAACGTGCTCATAACGAACACTGTACCGCTCGGCTCCCCTGCGTTCGCATGGGCGCAGGCAGCCGCTTCCGTCGGGTGAGGAGGACGGAAGCGGCTGCCTGCGCCCATGCGAGCGCAGGGGAGCCGAGCGGTACAGTGCTCGTTACGAGCACGTTCACTCATCTCTAGAAGGGAACTAACATTCTAATATATACCCTATCCAGCTTCTGACTGCCCAGGTAGGCTGCAGATATGGGCGAGCATGTGACCTCCTACATCTCTATGAGAATTAAGTTTCTCCTTGTGGAGACTGCCAAGCTGGCATATAGAGTCTTATAGGCCAGACCAGGCTCCTTGGCAAAAAAAAAACAGGTATGCAAAGTAAGTCTGACCTTTTAACAGGCCTTGCAACTTGCCTGCCATATAAGCCACATCAAAATCTTTTCAATCGGTCTCTTTTGTTTATGGAGAGTAATCTGGTTTGACTTATATCTTAAAGGGGTATTCCCATCTTAGACAATGGGGGCATATCGCTAGGATATGCCCCCATTGTTTTATAGGTGCGGGTCCCACCGCTGGGACCCGCACCTATATCGAGATCGGAGGGGGGAGCGCCGCTCCCATAGAAATGAATGGGAGTGCACCGCGCACGCGCAGCCACCGCTCCCATTCATTTCTATGTAGCCAACGGAAATAGCCGAGCCAGTGCTCGGCTATTTTCGTCGGCCCCATAGAAATGTATGGAGGGCGGCTGCGCATGCGCAGTGCGCCCTCCTTCTCTTTTGGGGCCCCGTTCTCGATATACCGCTGGGACCCGCACCTATAAGACAATGGGGGCATATCCTAGCGATATGCCCCCATTGTCTGAGATGGGATAACCCCTTTAATCACGTTGCAAGACCTGTTAAAAAGTCAGACAATAATCTATAGGGAATCAACCCCCCCTTCCCCAATAGGTGGCAGTAGTGAGACAATTACTTCTCCCCTGGAGTAGAGCTACTCTGCATACTTTCCTACATTTGTACCACTCCCTTACACCATTTGGTCCTGGGATCTGTTCAGGATGACCTGCATCTATAAGTTTTACCTCATCCCAGTGGCCACCTATTGGGCAGCTTTCTAATTGTGTACGTAAAAGCCCTTTAAGCTCCCTTTCCTTGAGAGTGGCGTACAGTATATAACAACGTTCCAGCTGCTTCGTCCACAAAATGCTAGTAACATGCTCAGTCTACACAACTGTCCTCTTTGTAGTTTTAGCACAATATGTCACTTCTGCTGCTGACGTCTGGGATTTGTGTGCACAACCTATTGATAATAATAACGTTATCACTGGGATTATATTAGTTTGATAAAAGTAAAAATAGAGTCTTCAAAAACTGCAAAATATGAAGAAATTGTGCCTTTAAAGTGTCCCCTTAAGAGACTTGCAGGTTCAGAGAGCGGCTATAAATCTCAGAGGAATCAAAGCAGTGTGAGAAAATGCTATTTACTACTTGTTTTGTGTAAATTCAGCAAAACAAGTGATGTTAGTGTCTTATTATGGCACATAGCAACATCCTTAAGGCTGCAGCGTGTCATCTCGTACAACTACATGCTCACACTATAGGTATTCTGCTGCCCAGAACGTAACGCCATTATGTCAAACTGTGGAGCAAGAGATTGTGGTACAAAGGTTCTCTGGGTGAAAAACTTATGGCTAATCAATGTATGATTGTTGAAGGTTCAACGCTCAAGGCCCTCAAACGTGTGGAATCTTCATCGTTTATCTAGATAGAGTGGTTTGTGTGACAAACTACCAGTACCATCTCTCCATTAATAGCACACAATTATACATCCTTTCACCTTAGGCTACTTTCACACTAGCGTTAGCACGGATCCGGCACCTAAAGGGTGCCGACGGATCCGTGCTAACGCTATACATGTGTGGAGCCGGAGCAGCGCTCCGGCCCCACACATGACACACATTAAAACAACACACAGACTACATACAAACAAACATACAGACATACATACAAACATACAGACATACATACATACTCACATACTCCCGGGACGCCGGCAGAACGTCTTCACGCGCCTCCTGCGCGCAGTGATGACGATTCCCCACAGCGCCCTCTGCTGGGCGCAGTGGGGAAACGTCATCGCAGCGTGCAGGAGGCGCGTGAAGACGTTCTGCCGGCGTCCCGGGAGTATGTGAGTATGTATGTATGTCTGTATGTTTGTATGTATGTATGTCTGTATGTTTGTTTGTATGTAGTCTGTGTGTATGTATGCCGGATCCGGAATGACCCCCCATTGGAAATCAATGGAGGACAGATCCGGATTACTGGTGTGTCCACACCAAACGGATCCGTCCCCATTGACTTCCATTGGGGGTCATTCCGGATCCGTCTTGGTGCGGATGCCTGGACCGGAGAGCAAACCGCAGCATGCTGCGGTTTGTTCTCCGGTCTGAAGACGGAACGGAATGCTTTCAGGAGCATTCCGTTGTCTTCAGTTCAGTTTTGTCCCCATTGACAATGAATGGGGACAAAACTGAAGCGTTTTTTTCCGGTATTGAGCCCCTTTGACGGAACTCAATACCGGAATTTAAAAACGCCAGTGTGAAAGTAGCCTAACATTGCCCTGCACTACTACAAAATAGCAATCGTCTCTCTGCTGTCTCCAAAAACATGTCCTCTCTCTATATGAAACTTAATCTTTCAAAAATTGACCTTCTTGTGTTTCCATCATCTACTAATCTACCTAAGCCAGATGTTTCTATTTCCGTTTGTGGTACCACCATAATGCCTAGGCAGCATGTCCACTGTCTATATCTAACTACTACATTGATGCCTCCACCCTGTGCCACTCTTTAGACTACAAATTACATTTATCATCCTCATCTACAAAGCTCCACACAGTTCTACACCACCGTACATTTCCTCCCTCAACTGTGTCTACCACCCTTCCTGGTTTCTTCATTCTGATAATAGTCTTTGCCTAACATCTGCCAAACCTCTCACTTCCATCTCGATGACTTTTCTTGTGCTTCACCA
This sequence comes from Rhinella marina, assembly GCA_900303285.1. Lineage (NCBI taxonomy): Eukaryota > Metazoa > Chordata > Amphibia > Anura > Bufonidae > Rhinella > Rhinella marina. Next base: position 194,789 of record ONZH01003859.1, read on the forward strand.
GTTTTCTGGAATGTGCTACCCTAGACAATCAGATTAATTCCCAATATTCACAGCTTTAAACTGGTTTTCTGTGTTTAGACTAGATTCTAATGAAAAAGCCCTTGCCCTGCACAATGCTCATTTCAGAGGGGCTGAATGGGTAAATAAGTGTCCGGGTTCAGCTCTGAACCTGGACAACCCCTTTAAGCATGAAAACACATCTTTTTAGGCAAAGCAACCTCATCTTTGAATTGAACAATATCCCCAGACTCCTTGTACCCTAATGCAGTTTATACTGTATATGTATACTGCCTGGATGATTGGCTCACGCAGTTTTATGTGTACTACTACCTTGTCTTTATAAAAGATGAATAATAGTACAAAACGAGTACTCTTATCAATTCCACTTTCATCTTTCCTCACCTCTATCACTTCAGAGATTGTAAGCTCTTGCGAGCAGGACTCACACTCCTATGGCTTGTGACTTTGTAAAGGATGCTACTGCGGCTCAGTCGGCAGATCAGATGCCCGATTTGTAGGCGTTGGGCAATGCATATCTTTAAGATCTTCACAGATCACTACAAGCCTGATTCCAAAAAAGAACCTTTTACACATACTGTACCATAACAGAGCACAGAGCAGCTTCTCTAGTATATGGGTTAATTGCTTTATCACTGGAGATGCCTGTTATACAAGGGTACAAGGGATGTTAAATTATACTGACTCAATTATATCCCCCCTTCTTTGCCCAGTCCACCAGTTAAAAAGATGAAACCGGTTTGTCCTTTGAAAATCAGTGATGATGCTAATGAATGTCTCCGGATTGTAGGCCGCTAGAACTAGCCATAAATCACCATTTTGCAGCTTGAGCTGATAGCTCATTCAGTTTACAGCTTCCATAAACCCTGTCAATATAACTGTGGGGAAAAGCAAACCATCATAAACAGGGCACTAATCAGACTGTTATATTCATCCGAAAAAACCATCTTCTTTTTATAGTTATAAATAAATTAGTCATCATTTCACTGACAGCGCTCTACTTAATTCTATGAAGAGCCACTGGCAGCCCCTCTATAGTGGGGAGAGGGAAAGTTACCTTATCATGTGGCACTTACTCTTCTCTTATCAAGTTCGACAAATCCAATATATTAGGGATTTCATAGACAAGACCATATATACTATATCACCCCCTCGGCAATAATAATAATGGTGTAGTAAAGAAGAGTAGCCTTACAGTACAAGCTTGCATTTTCATACATAAAGCAATTCAGGCAAACAATAGGGAATTGCTATGTATGCAGTTTCTCTGTGGTTAGATCTACTTCATACTATCCTGCACTTAGCTGTATACCTTCTGTTGAGAAATCTTTTCTAAAAGGAATGTTAATTAATTAACTGCCATTTCTCTGTTCATATACGTTAGATGAAAGGGGTCTCTGTCATTCTTGATAGTTCCGTTGATATTGTAGACTCAGGAGGATGTCTCCATTCCATCTAATAGGTAAAACTGCTGACTTTACCATTGTCTATAATTAGCTTCTCGTGTGAATTGTTTGCTACCTGTATAGAGGTAATCTTGTCAATACGTAAAAGGAAGTTGTCAATTTAAGAGTGAGGCACGGGGACCGCAAGTACCATACAGACTAATACAGTCATAGTGATTCTTTCATAGTGATGTGAACTAACTCAGAGAAAAAAAGAAAGAAAGAAAGAAAGAAAGAAAGAAAGAAAGAAAGAAAGAAAGAAAGAAAGAAAGAAAGAAAGAAAGAAAGAAAGAAAGAAAGAAAGAAAGAAAGAAAGAAAGAAAGAAAGAAAGAAAGAAAGAAAGAAAAAGACATGGGGGGAAAACTGAGACAGGAGAAAAGGTACTGAGAAAAAGAAAGAGTATAAGAGGGAGAAAAACAGAAAAGGGACAAAGAGGGAGAAAGAGTGAAGAAAGGGAGATAGAAAGAGAGAAGAAAAAGGGAGACAGAAAGAAAGAAAGAAAGAAAGAAAGAAAGAAAGAAAGAAAGAAAGAAAGAAAGAAAGAAAGAAAGAAAGAAAGAGAAACAGGAAGAGAGAGAGAAAGAGAAATGTGCAGTGGAAAAGACAGAGGAAGAGATAGTATGAGATGAAGAGTAAGAGAAAAAGAGAAGGAAAAAGTGAAGAAAGAAACAGAGAAAGAGAAAGAAAGAAGGAAAGAGAAAGAAAGAAAGAAAGAAAGAAAGAAAGAAAGAAAGAAAGAAAGAAAGAAAGAAAGAAAGAAAGAAAGAAAGAAAGAAAGAAAGAAAGAAAGAAAGAAAGAAAGAAAGACATGGGGGAAAAGTGAGACAGGAGAAAAGGTACTGAGAAAAAGAAAGAGTATAAGAGGGAGAAAAACAGAAACGGGACAAAGAGGGAGAAAGAGTGAAGAAAGGGAGATAGAAAGAGAGAAGAAAAATAAAGGGAGACAGAAAGAAAGAAAGAGAGAAAGAAAGAAAGAAAGAAAGAAAGAAAGAAAGAAAGAGAGAGAAAGAGAAAGAAAGAAAGAGAAAGAAAGAAAGAAAGAAAGAAAAAGAAAGAAAGAAAGAAAGAAAGAAAGAAAGAAAGAAAGAAAGAAAGAAAGAAAGAAAGAAAGAAAGAAAGAAAGAAAGAAAGAAAGAAAGTTGGAACTGTTGGAAGAATTGCTACAATGCAAAGTTGAAACAAAACTTTTGTCAGTTTCCATGGCTGTTGAGAGGATGCTTCAGGGTGTGCAGCAGATAAGCCCACACCAGTATACCTCATATCTATCTATTAGAGTAGGTACACTGAGAATCCCAGCATGCCAGTGCCTTCCTGCAGAGGGTCTCTTCACTGCATGCAGCACACATACCTCATATCATTCTCTCATCATTTCTTTGGTCACAGTTTTGATGATCATACGCATATTTCAGATAAAACAAACATTTTTATAAAAAATTTGATGTGCAAGTTCACTTTTAATAGAATTGCCTAAAATACAGTAGATTAGAGAATATATTGCAATTCCCTGAGACAGTCTAAATATATATTGTATTGGCTACATTTGTCCGATGTTAAGCTAGCAGGGCTGAGGGACACTTATATTCTGCGCTATTGCTCTGTGAATCCGTCAGCAGAACGCAGCCGGCAGCTATTGATGAGCTGACGGAGAAACTGCAGGGAATTTCAGTCCCTTCTGAATCCCTGCAATGCCTATATGTAAAGGAATGATTAATTTAAATATTAAAAGATATACTATTTAAGCAACTTCCAAACATGTTATCATGAGCTGAACAAAGGTGAGCCTTCCCTTTAAGGAAAACACTTCTAAAATTTGGATCTTCGCTCCAGTGGGACCTAGAAACCCTCTAACCCTAGAACAAAGAGAATGTAGTCATTTTCAGAACAGAGATGATTTTTTTTTTTGCATTGGCTTGGCAATTGCCTGCTTATCTGTCACTTTCCCAAATGCTATAAATTGTACGGGCGATGCGTGATTTCATCGACATCATGAGGGAATTGCTCAGTGCCTGACGGGAAAGGGTTAAATTAGAAGTCCTTCTAACACACGCACACACACATCCCCAGAAGTTCACAGACATCAGATTTACTGGATTTTTAACTCAGCAACCAGCATCTGCTTTAGAAAGTTTAACGCCTTCTGCGCCAGGGTACCGCGCTATTTTCATTTGTGCGCTCATAAAATTCTTCAAAGCCGTCAGAACATCTGGAAGACGGCGTGGTTAACCCTTCGCGCCACAACAAGATCAGCAATGCCAATAGAGTAGAAAGATGGTTAAGGAAATTGTAAAAGAGACCAGCCAGTGCCTTCCCCCCTCCATGCCATAGCCCTCCCCCCTCCCATAAAATTAATAGAATATGCAAGAAGGTATGAAGGGAGTATTAGTGGTAACATACAGTACCATGAGCTGCTCTGGCCTCTCAGTCAGTGTGGAACAGTTAACAGATCTCACTTCTGGCCTTCGTGCACAGTGCAAAAAATAATAAATATATTAAGGAGGAGGGAGAAGGACACCAAAAAAAATCTCTGCAGTTTAAACAAGGAGGCAAACTCAGCTTTCTCCGTTCTGGTGCATTCCTTTCCCTGTATCTCCCAACCTCTTTTGCGTGTGTCCTGTCATATTTTCTTCAGCTGTTAATGGTCTGGGCTTGCGAGAAAACAGTCAAAGTTTAAGGGAAGGAGAAAAAAAACGTGAAAGAAAAAAATGCTTGTAAGTGACTGTCACAGCGGATCAGACTCACGTTGGATGGTCATTTTTTCCAAGGGAAGTGTTCCTCTCATAGTTCCTGAGTGTCTCAGTCATCTCTCCCTCCCTCCTGGCTGCCCTAAGCCCTCCCTTCCCTCAATGTGCTCACCCCTCCTCCATCATGTGCATATACACATAGAGCCACTGATACATGCTCCTTACCTCCTCCTCTCTTAAGGCCATGATCTAGTGGCCATAAAAGATTCATATGACTTGGAATCACAGCACAATAGCATATTCCCAGTTTAACCTGAAAGGAATGTTTGCTTCATACATCATCTCCCACATAGAGTCCCTGCCATGCTGAGCTGGAGCATATGGAAAACATGGCTTCACAGGAAAAACAAACTATTCCAAAGTGAAACCTTTGTCCAGAAACATTTGTGCTCCTCAGCTCAACCTATGACCTGCCCGAGCAGTGTGACAGGCTTGTGACTGCCTGTGTCACTTCATGGCTTGCTCACAGTCTCAGAAGTCCTCAGGGCAGGCACAGAAAAAAGAAGAATCATTCATTTTCTCCTCAGCTGATGGGGAATCTTAACCCCATATAAGACCCTCCTCACAGATGGTTCAATACCATCCTGACACACAACAATACCTCTTTTGTTAGCTCCAAACGCTCCTTTTTTGCCATAATTTAGAGCAAAAGTTATCTGTGCTGATTAAGTGAATAATAATCTCAAGGGTTAATAGCGAAAGGTTCCAGCTTTACGTCTTAATAGTTCACCGCTTGTAATATAATTCATGACCGTGTGTCCTTTTTTTGTCAATGAGATACTGTTAAAAATTTATTTTCAGACAGTTGGGTCGGGTAATGTATTAAGCGTATAAAATGGCGTATAAAAGTAGCAAAGTCCGATTTTCAAGTTTTTGCAAAAAGTTGGCGGGAAGAGACAACCCACAGACAGGGCCCCACTGCCCTGACTCATTGAGCAACATGTGGACCAGAAATCTGATGCAAGTTATACCTGAAATGTATGGTAGCTCCATTTCTATAGTAGATTTCATTTTGGGATATACAGAAATCCTGAAGTGGTACCAGAATTATTATCTCTTAATAATTCTACCACGTACTCTAGCGGGGTTTGTTATTAAGACTGGCATAAGAAATACCTGTCTCAATTACACCATTGATTTTACACAGTCATGTGACTTTTTTTTTCTTACACACTTATATAGCGCTACTATTTTCTGCAGCGCTTTACATACATTATCATCACACTGTCCCCAATGGAGCTCACAATCTATGTTCCCTAGAGTGAGTATGCAGGTTTTTTGCAGTAATATTTTAAATCTGGAATGAAACTAATTAACATAGCTAACCACACCTACTTTCCCACCCACTTTTCAAACTGAAGTTATTGGCATAAAAATGCCAATGCCAGGATTTATTTTTATATTTTAGAAAACGTTATACTCACTCTTGTTACAGACATTTGACCACTGCTGTCAGTACCTGGCTGTAGCAATCACTGTTGGGCAACCCCTTTTTGCCAAACACAGGAGTGGATACAAATGAGAGGAGGGCTATCAGTCTTTCCTTTATAAGTTTGTTTTCCAGTTTTAAGGAGAGTTTTATATGAAATTAAAAATTGAGATTCCAACCAGCTGAAGGGGAGAGGGCTGCTTTAAACTTTAATATCTCAGTCTACAATTCAGCTGAAAGTGACTGTTTTAAAGTTGGAAATAAAACCTTTATAAATTTGGTTTGTACTGAGAGCTGCCGGTTTATGATCTTGTTTAAAAGGTTAGATTGTCAGCTTTAAAACAAGACCAAGATAGTGGCTTTAGCTAAATTGTAGCCTATGAAACATCCCTCAGAAGCAGGTCCCCCTTGAAAGAGTATGTCAATCATTGGTACTTATGACATCCACAGAGCACATTTTAAATGTTTTATAACTCTTCATAGCCCAACAGGTGGAACCATCAGAAAGAACAATGATCCCTAAAAGTATGTAACCTACATGAAGGTTGTATTAGCAAATAAAATTATAAAGGTTTCAGCTTTTGTTCCACAAATCTGACTTTCTGTCTGTCCATGTACGCATACTACGGTCAGCTTCTCGCTGACCTGAAATAGTTGCTGCCTTAGAAAAGCTCTTTACATTGTAGAATTTAGTGAAAGGTCATATTACCCCTGTTATCAGAATGCCAACCTTTATTAGCAGGGACGAGGCAATTATACAGCAAGGCAGTAGATTGGATATCAAATTACCGAAATTTGCACTAAAAGACCAACAGTCACGTACATATAAATCAGTTATAGCAAACAATCTGAAGAAATGTCCAGTGTGGGCAACTCTTGTATAAATGCATGTAAAGGGAGTGACACCAAGACTCTAAAGCTGACCATAGACTTGACATATTTGTTGACAGAACTGGTCAAGTGCTTATTGGATCCACCATTATACAATATTTATTTCCCAACATAAATAGGCAGATATTATATTATCTGCAGATCCTACAAGCTAAACGTTGGTTACCTCTAGAGATGAGCGAATCTATTTGCTGATTCGTTGATTCGTATCGAATCTTGGAATTTTTTAGCTGTGAAGCGAATCCGAATATTAGGTGATTCGCTTCGGCTTTGTGCGCATTCGCTACATAGTTTGTCCTATAAATTATACGCTATTGCTACGTATAAGTTACTGTTGCGTACGAATTCAATTCATTAGCAAAATTTTACTGTTAGTTCGTTTATCGTGTGCAAAAGCCCGGGAAGAAAGTGGTCACCTGACCTAGTGGGCAGGGCTTGCTCTAATTGGCTCAGGCTCGGTAAGCCAGTGACGCATCACTTCTGCTGCGACTGCTGAGACGAGCAGAAGCACTGTGTGTGAAGTTCTGAGAGTCTGAGACCTGTTTTGTGAAAATTGGGGTGTAATTGCTCTGGGAATCCATATTACGCATATCAGGGATACTGCAGGGCAAGTGCAGGGCTAGTAATTAATCAGGCAGGGAGAGAGAGACAGGGAGAGATAGGGAGAGACAGGGAGATACAGGGACTAAGACCAGCTGCAGGGTCACAGAGTGAATTGAAAAATGTCTGGAATGGATAAGCAAAAGGGGTCCAGTTCCAGCCAGATCTTGAGCTCTAAAAAAAGAGGAGAAGGTGGAACAGGGCAGGACCTGTAGCCGGAGCATCTACTAGAAGTACTTGCAATGCTTGGCCGTTGTTCCACCAGGCGCACCAAGGCGCAAAATTGTAGTGGAGGAGAAAGTGAATGAGGTAGTGGAATGGATGGCACGCTCATCTCAGTCTCAGCCGGATGATCTGCTGTCATCTGCTGTTACAGTATCCATAAGAAGCCAGGGGTCAGACTCAAAGCATTCCTCCTGCTCCACCCTTCCTATCCAGCAAAGCCCGTCATATTCGTAAGCACTTTGTACGCTTATGCGTACGTGTTCAAAGAGGTTGCGTACCTTTTTACCTGAATGTTCGTTATCAGTGCGCAAATGTTCGCTAAAAGCCATATAATTACGTATATTGTGTACGAGAATTCAACTAATCTATTCGTCGAATATACGAATCTTAGGAAAAGTTTGGCGAATGTTCGGCGAATAAAATTTTGCATGATTCGCTCATCTCTACTTACCTCTACTAACACATATCTCATGTCTATTTGAGCTGAATACTAACATATCCATGTGGCCATGTGAAAGTCACCCCAGTAGAAACCTACTGTAGGAACAGAACTCTATTTTGTCTCTTGCTTTCCTTGAGGCCAGGTCTTAGACGTGCACTATACACGTGCAGTATATTCCTATGATTCGCTATTTTAAAGCCTACTGTACCTTCAATAACAATAATTTATTTGACATGTTTTCAGGTATCACCAATTCTTAATCATACTAATATCTACAGTATTATTATAAAGCAGATAACTTTAGGCAGGGGTGGATTGGGAACTTAAAGTGGCCCTGGAAAAAACAAAAAGTGGCCCCACTGTTATAGTTGGGTCCAAATCGACAGAAGCTGGTGTTCAGAATACCATCCCACATAATCAAATACCCAGTGCAGTACAAAATACCTCTCCAGAAGCTGTCCCTCTATGGTGGCCATCAATAGCTACCAAGTTCTGTCCTCCTCCAATTGTCTATAATATGGAAATGGAACAGGATGCTTGGGAGGTAAGATGTGGGCCACAACACCCTACCTTCAGCATGCTGCCTGGCCTTCCTCTAATAATGACATCTATGGTTTCCCTAGTAGTATGTATGCGACCAGCGGCAGTGAGGAGGATTTGGATGGCCCTATGGGCATCAGCCCACCCGGAAAATTCCCTGTATGGGCTACGGCCAATCCACCCCGACTGTAGGATTATTTCTAAATGTTCAAAGGTGCAACTGTCTTTAGCTGTACAAAAAGTTTTTGTTTGAAAACTTTGGTGACACGAAAGGTGTACCTATACTTTCCTTTTAAAATTCAGTTCAGTGCACCATTCCTGTAGACAAATACCGGATAAAGTTTAACCAACTCCCAAGACATATTCCCCTCTATCTTTCTAACACTTTTGCTACACCCTGCTACTTGTCACTGTTATTCAATGGATTGAACGCTCTACCATTTTCTGCGAACTATACTATATGGTGCAAGACAGTATTTTTGCCGAGAAACCAGTTTATTGCACCCCCTCCAGCCAACTATCCAAATTAAATCAGAGAACCTAGTTACTTGCCACATCACCAATATCACTGATGTCAATATTTAAAGGGGTTGTCCCACGAAAAATATTCTACAATTTTCAAACCAGTTAAATACCTCATCCCCTGGCATCCCCCTGTACTACTACAGAATACCAATGGTTGTCTGTCGACTTTCTCTTGCATCATGTCCTCTTTATTACTAAGTATTTTAATTTAATATTTAAATTCAAACTCCTAGCTCTCACCCACAAAGCTGTCTACAGAGCTGAACCGGCCTATATCTCCTTGCTCATTTCTGTATACCATCCTACCCATGCTCTTTGCTCCACCAATGATCTCAGACTGATATCCTCCATAATCTGAACTTCCCACTCCAGTCTACAAGACTTTACTTGTGCTTCACAGAAAGTGCTAAAACATATTCTCATTCTCTGTTCAAACTTAACAAGACAGCTTTATGAGTAGTGGCCATGATAAGTGCTTCAGACATATGGTAGTTGTCAGCCAAAAGATCTTCAGCTGATAATTAGAATGTGTTGCTCACCAGCCCCACCAAGAGTGAACGGTTACCAGGCACCTTCAATGCTACTTTCGGTATCAGAATATGATCTACTGACCTATTTATCAAAAACAGGATTACAATGAAAAGTAAGACCTCTATTATAAAGATGATGGGCGATAACAAAGAAGGACACCATTAACAATAGGTGATGGACACACATCTGTTCCTTTTCCGTTTACTCAGGCTTGGACTGGCCCACAGGGGTACAGGGGAATGCCCCGGTGGGCCCCTGAGCAAAGTGGCCCCCTAGTCTCTCACCCCCTGCACAAGTGGCACATAACACAGCAGATTTACAGCACTAAATACATATATTCAATGTACAGCACCTCAACCAGCCTATGTTCATATAAAAAAACGTGTGAGATTGTTTATTATATTTGAATGTATCCATATGATGGGCCCCAAAATAAATTTTACTGGTGGGCCCTAGGTACCCCAGTCCGACACTGCCTTTACTCCACAATGACTGGTACATGAGGCACTGAAAATGCCCTCAGTACTCTCTAAATGGAAGAGACTAGGTCATTTTCTAACTTGGTAACTGCAGACATAAAATTGTTGGAAAGACCAAATGAAAATGGTGTGAACTGCCAATTGGAATTGAATGTTTAAGGCCAGACTATTATAGTTAAGCCTCATTCACACGACAATGTTTTGGTCAGTGATTTCCATCAGTGATTAGGAACCAAAACCAGGTGTGGCTCTAAACACTGAACATGGGCAGATCTTTTCCTTATACCTTATGGAGGCTCCAATCCTGGTTTTGGCTCACAATCACTGATGGAAATCACTGACCAAAAAGCTGACATGTAAATGAGGCATTAGTAGAATATTGCTGTAGACTACTACCGAACATTGTGTTACTGAGCCAACTGTAGGGTAAAGGCATACATTTTGAAAATGTATGTTAGCTACTAGATCAAATAAGCATTGGCTAAAAGATCTTTTGCTTGTGAATGAAAATATCTGATTTTCTCAATAACATTTTAGCTGAACAAGCATGTTAGTTCTCTCAATGAGGGGAAGACTTTGCCAATTATCTTGAAAAAAGAAAAACAAAATAAAACAAGGGAAAATCTAGCCACTCGTGTTTTATGTTCTAGAATCCTGGGCATTAGATGGGTATCTGCTAAAAAAATATCTAGCACCAGACTCGGACTGGCCCACAGGGGTACAGGTGAATCCCCTGATGGGCCCCTGAGCAAGGTGGACCCCTAGTCTCCCACCCCCTGCACAAGTGGCACATAGCACAGTAGACTTACTGCACTACATACATATATTCAATGTATAGCACCTCAACCAGCCTATGTTCATATAAAAAAACTTGATAGTTTATTATAGACAGGATCAGATAGCTGAGATGACTTCTAGGTATAGAGGAAAGCTACCAGTATCCTCTTCTCCCCAGTTTATTATTATAGACATGGGCAGAGCTGAGATGACTTCTAGGTATAGAGGAAAGCTACCAGTGTCCTCTTCTCCCCAGTTTATTATTATAGACATAGGCAGAGCTGAGATGACTTCTAGGTATAGAGGAAAGCTACCAGTGTCCTCTTCTCCCCAGTTTATTATTATAGACATGGGCAGAGCTGAGATGACTTCTAGGTATAGAGGAAAGCTACCAGTGTCCTCTTCTCCCCAGTTTATTATTATAGATAGGATCAGAGCTGAGATGTCTTCTAGGTATAGAGGAAAGCTACCAGTGTCCTCTTCTCCCCAGTTTATTATTATAGACACAATCAGAGCTGAGATGACTTCTAGGTATAGAGGTAAGCTACCAGTGTCCTCTTCTCCCCAGTTTATTATTATAGACATGGGCAGAGCTGAGATGACTTCTAGGTATAGAGGAAAGCTACCAGTGTCCTCTTCTCCCCAGTTTATTATTATAGACATGATCAGAGCTGAGATGTCTTCTAGGTATAGAGGAAAGCTACCAGTGTCCTCTTCTCCCCAGTTTATTATTATAGACAGGATCAGAGCTGAGATGACTTCTAGGTATAGAGGAAAGCTACCAGTATCCTCTTCTCCCCAGTTTATTATTATAGACACGGTCAGAGCTGAGATGTCTTCTAGGTATAGAGGAAAGCTACCAGTGTCCTCTTCTCCCCAGTTTATTATTATAGACATGAGCAGAGCTGAGATGTCTTCTGGGTATAGAGGAAAGCTACCAGTGTCCTCTTCTCCCCAGTTTATTATTATAGACATGAGCAGAGCTGAGATGACTTCTAGGTATAGAGGAAAGTTACCAGTGTGCTCTTCTCCCCAGTTTATTATTATAGACAGGATCAGAGCTGAGATGACTGCTAGGTATAGAGGTAAGCTACCAGTGTCCTCTTCTCCCCAGTTTATTATTACAGACAGGATCAGAGATGAGATGACTTCTAGGTATAGAGGAAAGCTACCAGTGTCCTCTTCTCCCCAGTTTATTATTATAGACAGGATCAGAGCTGAGATGACTTCTAGGTATAGAGGAAAGCTACCAGTGTCCTCTTCTCCCCAGTTTATTATTATAGACAGGATCAGAGCTGAGATGACTTCTAGGTATAAAGGAAAGCTACCAGTATCCTCTTTTCCCCAGGACCTGCCTTTTCAAAGTTGCTGCAGGGACCCCCATATTCAATCATCAGGTAGCATCTTGCTGCTGTATGAGCAGGTGATATTTGAATGTATCTGTATGGTGGGCCTTTATGGAACTTCATCTTTCTATTTCTTCTGTACTTTGACCATTTGTGTCTCTCTCTCTCTCTTTTAGATGGCTAGTCTCTTATCTATGTGGTCATCCCTCCTGCACAGTCAGCCCTCTTTTCTGACTGCCATCTGCCAACTTAAGGCTCTGTTATTCCCTGTCATCTCTCTCTCCATAACCATTAGCCTTGATCTTCACCTTCACTCCCCTTGCTCCATGTGATTGCTTCCACACATCCTCATCCACGTTGCAGCACCCCTCATGGTTGCAAGGGTGACACACATTCTCTCATCAAGGGTTAGGGCCTATTTCCTCTGAGCACACACATACTGGGTATACTGTACAGTCACAATTATTTCAGCCAATATATCATCTTACATTAAAATTGTTATATAACTAAAACACAAATATAACTGTACAATATTACAAGTAACCCTTGTTGAAGAAGACACCACAGATGGCCTGGCACCCATTGGTTTTGACCACCACGTATTGTTTATATAGATGTGGTTTTTGGACCACACTGCTAGTACTATACTATGGAATTGTTATTTGGTCAGTATATGTTTATTTGAGCACTGTATAATGGCATGATTATTTAGGCATTATATGGTACTGCTCTTTAGGCACTGTTCAGTACTTTTTGAAGTGAATGGTGCTGGTGGCATTCTTAGTTGTATGATAAACTAGTTGAAGGACCCGGCTTGGTCCGGGTATATTTAATCTATTTCATTTAATGTTTGTGTGTGTGTCGTTAAAAGATATCGAAAGTGACCTCTACAGTGCCCGCCCCTTCAACAGTGACCTCCACAGCAGCCTGCCCCTTAACAGAAACATCCACAGCGCCCTCCCCTTTAACTGTGACCTCCACAGCAGCTAAGGTGGCCGCTGTCTTCACCCCAGAAAGCCGGACCTCACCGGCCATTCCCCCAAACGTGAAGCAGCGCTCCCAGTCCCCATGAAGCCACACCACTAAACATGAGGCAACACCCCCTGGCTCCGTGAAGACACGGAGGAGAAGCTGTCTGAGCGGGAGTTACTGAAAGGGTGGACATCCCTGCGTCCGTCCAGGCACTGCGCTGGATGGAGAACAGGGAGCCAGAAAACTGGCCTGTCCAGCCTAAAGCTGCCTGAACCTAGGGTGGCCAGAGGTCCGGTTTTAGGCTGGACAGTCTGGCTTTCAGACTCCCTGTCCACCGTCCGGCACAGGGCCTGGACAGACACAGGGATGTCCACCCTTTCAGTAGCTCACTCTCAGACAGCTTCTCCTCCATGTCTTCACTGAACCAGGGGGCGTGGCCTCATGTTTAGGGGGTGTGGCTTCATGGGGACCAGTGGCACGGCTTCGCGTTGGGGGGAGGCTGGACACTCTGGCTTTCAGACTCCCTGTCCTTCGTCATACGCAGGGCCTGGATGGACACAGGGATATCCTTTTGAAAAGCTCACTCTCAGACAGAAGCACTGTGAAGTCTGAGCATGAGCTGCAGGGAGAAAGTCACCCTCCCTCCCTCCCCTGCAGCTAACAGAAGGTGATTTTTACCTTCATTCTTTCAATCCCGGTCAGATACAGAGTGGAAGGGGTCTGGCCTGAGTCGGGGGCGTGGCTTAGTGGGACCTGGGGGTGGGGCTTTTAAGTCCTTCTTTTGAGGGTGGCCTGAATTACAGGTCGATGGCATAGTAATTTAGGAGAAAACACAGTGGGTAGCAGTTGAAGAAAACATCTTTTATTACTACTGAATGGTAAATATGTGAAATTTACATTATATGAGGTAATGATTGATGATGAGTTAGTCAGTTATATTTATGGTAACCGGAAAACCCCTTTAAAAGTGTCATCCACCGTGCTCTGCCCCTTTAAAGCAGACCTACAGCAGTGAACTGGCTAGGTTGTTATGGAAACCTGGTGTGTGTGAAGACTAACTGCCTGTGAGCTTCTATTGGCTGATAAGGGTCATGTGACCAGGCTTCTATTGGTTAATGCATTTTTTGGGAATATCTCAGGAACGGTACGTCCTGGAGAGCTGAGACCAGTTCTAAAACGTTCGCGGACACCTGATGTACCTGTGTGCCAAATTTCGTAATTGTAGCTGTGACGGTGCGGATTCCTTTAGCGGACATATACACACATACATACACTCAGCTTTAAATAGTAGATGATCTATGGACCTGTTAGTTGTCCATTGTGCGTCACTGTTATGTGGGAATTATTCTGTATGATGCTCTATGGTGTGGTTATTTGTATACTCTACTATACAGGTGCCAACAAAAAGTACTGAACAGGGCATCATCCAAAGTAAAGCTGCCCCTGATCAAAAAGAAATCTACACCTTAATATAATATTGCAAACAGATGTAGCCAGTGTTATTTTGACACTAGCTGCTCCACTATGGTCACTGTGTTTTTTTTTGTGTTAAGGCGTTAAACCAGTCAAAATATCGGTGGCTACATCTAAATGCGTCCACACTTAGCTCAAATTTAGTTAAGTACTCCAATTGGTTGAAAAACACAATATCATGATATGCCAGCCAAAAACAACCACATACAGATGTAGCAATTCTAAACCCAAGTATGATATTACATCTCACCGTGATATCACATCACAAAACCATTGAAAGTCACAGAAAAAGTCAAACAAAAGTTTCTTGGCATTCTTTTCTTAAAGGGGTTATCCAATTTCTTAACCTTCTCCCCCCCATGTGCCGAGCCACTCACAGGTAATATACTTACCCCCCTCCTGCCCTCCTGGCGCTGCACGGGGAGAAGGAGCAGCGGTGGTGCAGGGACCAGGAGCGCGCAGGGAGTGGGGTAAGTATATCACCTGTAAGGGTACATGTTGGGGGGGGTTGAGAAATTGGATAATCCCTTTAAGATGAGGATTGCTACATCTGTAGGCACATGTAAGGTAAGGCTTTTTGTGACAGAATATCGTGTAATTAGGTTTTATGTATGCAAGCAAGGACATATATATATATATATATATATATATATATATATATATATGTTTAATAAATTACAAACCTCATTGGTTTTGACCTGCGTTATTCCCTGAACCTTAGCCTGAAATATTATAAAAATATCTAAATTATGTCATTCCCGTTTTTCATATTACCTGTACTGTCTGAAAAGGGTACAAGACAAACAATGTATCATGGTAAAAAGCTAGCCTAAGCAAGACGCGGCGCTGTGTGTGTGGCCAAGGCAGCAGGAAGTAAAACTGAGGGAAAAAAGACAGTTTTCTATAATACAGCCTTGGAACAGGCAGCTGGCCTGACATGCTAATTCAGCGCTTTAACAAATCAATGCCACTCGGAAAAAAAAGTACAATACGAGCCCTCGCTGGGGTGGATGTCAAGGGATGGAGAAAATGCATCTTCAAGTATTTCACATTAGGAGCGAATAATGTGTTAATTTATAACTCCTCACCCTCTACACTCAGATGATCCATCTGCGTCAGCTGTCCGACTCCTTAAATTTATCAGCAAATAAATGCACACGGTGAAGACGCTGGGGTTGGGTTCTGGGGGTAACTAATGGATAACCATGGGGTGTGCTATTTTACCTAATATTACCCTCTATGGAATGGGCAGTTACGGCATTTTGGGTTTTAATCATAATTAAATTTTACTTTTACCATTTTGCTCAGCAGCTCCTGAAAATCGAGACTTGCTGAGGTGGTGTGGCTGATTGCATTGGGAACCATCCGTCAAAGGTGACAGAGAAAAGGTTGGATCAGCAAGAACTGCTGTCACTGAAATTTACATTGGGTGCCTTAACAAAGTCCCAGTGAAAACATACAAGATGTGAATTGGTGTTAACCCTTGCAATGTTCAGTTTGACCACAGACGGTAGAGATATTTGTAATTTCCCTTTAGCCTTTCTGTTGTGTAACCAGCCTAGCTTATTGGAAGCTCACTAGACGCTTTTCCCAAGATATCAAATGTTTCCCCCATATGTACTAATGAAGAAGGTAACAAATTGCTGCACAACATTGAAGCCTGGACCACTTTACTACATATACTGTAATGATAGATGGATAGATAGATAGATAGATAGATAGATAGATAGATAGATAGATAATATGTAGATAGATAGATAGATAGATAGATAGATAATAGACAGACAGACTAGATGATATACAGATATATATATATATATATATATATATATATATATATATATATAATGATAGATAGATAGATAGATAGATAGATAATATGTAGATAGATAGATAGATAGATAGATAATAGACAGACAGACTAGATGATATACATATATATATATATATATATATATATATATATATATATATATATAATGATAGATAGATAGATAGATAGATAGATAGATAGATAGATAGATAGATCATGGATGGATAGATAGATAATAGACAGACAGACTAGATGATATACAGATATATATTAGATAGATAAATAATAGATAGATAGAAAGATAATAGACAGACTAGTTGATAGATAGATAGATAGATAGATAGATAGATATATACCTATCTGTCAATCTATTCATCTCTCTAACTTCTATCTATTTTTCTATCTATTCGGCTATACTCTATCTATACTCTTGCTATCTCCTATCTAGCTATCTATTTTTATCTATTATGTAACTATCCATTGTTCTATCTTCTATCTCTCTAATATCTATCTATTTATCTATCTATTTATCTATCTATCTATCTATCTATCTATCTATCTACCTATTTAATATCTATCTAAAGCTGCAGCTTTCCAAATGTGTCACAGAAATGGGAGTGATATGACAATGCATTGGGAAGTATACATATATTGGTCATTAAGATTCCCGGCACAGCCTTCCTGAATTCAGTCAATTCTGCAATAAACTTGTCCTCTGTACTAATCACTGTTCAGTTACCCTAAGTCCTAAAGTGGCATTAGGCTCAGTTCTGTTTGCTGTAACAGGGCTGAGTTTGTCATTTGTCAGGACTCCATGAGTTAATATAATGTACAAACAATGCAACCATACGACATTTAAAAAAATATATAAAAAATCAGCACAACTACATCTTTGTAATGAGCTTTTTTCAGTACACGTACACACAGGTTTATCAGGGTCCAAATGGCATGGCTTTGATGGTACAGACCTTGTAGGACATACTGCACATTTCTTCTGGCATTCCATTTCAAATATATACCTGGAAATGTACCTAGCGGGTAACCTGAAATCACTGCCTCCATTGGAAGTCTCTGTTAGTCCAGCAGTGAAGTGCCTTCTGTGCTTACTCCCTCTTGCAGCTGTAAATCTCAGATCTTTGCTCATCATTAAGGCTCAGTTAATCCTTTCCCCTTCTCCTTCTGGGCTCACCTAATGGGTTAAAAGGCTAGACTGCATTTGTGACTTGCCGGTGACATATAATACTCAGGTCCTTCATGCAATCAACTTTTACTTGACATGTATTTGCTCATCACAGGACCCACATTACCGCTGGGAAAATGAAGAAAAACCTAAATTAACACTTGACATTCAATATGGTCAAGTCCTTAATTGGCTGGGCTTCCTGAGAAAGCAATTTTCTATTCCCCAAACCGTTCGTATGTCATGTGTAGAGCTGTGCTCTTGGACATAACTGCTGTCCCCAGCTCACTCTAATGAGAGCAGATGAATTAGGGCTACGTGACACGATTTTAGCAGGGCGCTCTCTGTCCCTATGCCTCCTCTGGACTATCTTTTATATGCTCCCACTGCTAGTGACAGCTGGGTGGCTGATGAGGGGGAGGACATAGTTTAGTAAATGCTGGGACCTGCTTCTGTGACAATAGAGGAGCAGGACTGTCACAAAAACTGGTCATATCAAGAGTCTTCATGTGAAGAGCATTGTCCATAGGCACACTATTATAGGCCTACAACACACAGATACAACTGGTCTACATAACAGGTCTTAGTATAATCGATCACTGACTGACAGGTCTGTGGCCCCTAGGGCGAGGATTAGGGTCCTCAGATGCTGGTGCTGTGATGTCAGTTAATGGGAAACACTCAGCTGATGGAGGGGAGTGTCAGAATCTCTAAGTGGAGCAAAAATTAATTATTTTCCAATTAAAAAGCTTGAGACGAGACAAGAGCCTGGGTGAGGAAGAGAAGTCTTTGGGCCCCTCAGTCACACGTTTGCCTGATCTCAAGGAGCTTTAATGTTCAAGGTTATAAAAAAGGAACCTTACCTACAGCATGTATTTATATAGCAACTGTTCCTTCCTTTAGATATTGGTATCCAATGTCCTACTGAACCAATGTCTTTTAGTTGTGCGAAGTCTACAGAAGATGCCCTCAGCTTCTTCTCCAATACCTAGGAAAGCCTTATATTTTCAAAGCAGATGTTCCATGCCCATTGACAGAGAGGTTGCTACAAAGCACATCTATAGCCTGGTGCCTGATTGTAGGCTTATTATCATAATGGCTCTGGCTTGTAAAGAAAATATTTTCCCATCCTATTTTCCTATATATAATTAATACAGATGAGCGAACCAATTCTAAACTAATTGAATTCGACTCAAATTTCATAAAAATTCCAGTTGCATCCAAATGAGAGAGAAACAAAAAAAAATGTGAGAGACTAGAAAGAAAAAAATATGATTCCTAGGAGACCTCAGAATTTCTTACACAAATTTTCAGGTCCATTGGAGCACTTTCAATTCGGGTAGAATCAACCAGAATCGAATTGGTTGGCCAATTCGGCCGAGTGATTCTCTCATCTCTACTAATTAAAGAAGAACTCCCGCAAAAATTTTTATTCTCTGACCTGTTAGAAAGGTGCATGATATGATCTGTAGTGATTGTCATTTTCTTATCAGTGACTGTTTCTGTAAGTAAAAACCTCTCTTCTCATTGTAGCTGGGTCATGTGACCAACTCCCTGACCTCCAACTGACCCAGGACAGAAAGCCGGTAACTGCTCTATTCATTCCTATGGGAGCCTCACTTTCAGTCTCATAGGAATACATAGAGAATTAGACTTCCTGTCCACACATAAGTCTGTGTGTGAGTTGGTGGGTCTAATTGCTGGTCACATGACACAGATAAGAAACTTCAGGATGATATAAAAGTCAAAAATTCAGACACTGGTAAGAAAATTACATTCACTACAGATTATATCATGTACATTTCTAGCAGGACATGGAATAAAATTTTTGTCGGGAGTTCTTCTTTAACTTTCATGGACTAGGTTTTGTCATTTCATTTATATATTAAAGGGTTTGTCCCATTAAGACAACTTATCCCATTTCCACAGGGTAGGAGATACGTCTAATTGGCGGAGGTCTGACCTCTGGGGCCCTGTCAGTCTGACTGCTGGGGCCCTCACATGCGTTTCAGCCACTCCATTCAACTCTACAAGCTCTTAGCTATCTCCATTAGCCCCATACAGTTGAATGGAGTGGCAGCGCACATGTGTGACCAATACTCCATTCACACGGGGGAACACAGGTCAACATTCTTCTTATAAGTGGGGGCCCTAGTGGTCAGTGTCAATCAGACACTTATCCATTAGCTTGTGCATAAGGGATAAGTTGTCCTAGTGGGACAACCCTTTCAGATAGAGCATAGAGGAAAAATAAAATATAGAAAATATATAAATAAGTAATACAACAAAAGTCAAAAAGATATTTTAGAAATGTTAAATATCCTGACAATTGTGTTGTGTTTTTTTAAATTACCGCCTCTGCTTGCTGCCACACACTTTAGCCCTTACCCTTTCTATTGGGACTAAGTGCATAGAAATTACAGTATTATTATTTGTCAGAAGGGCTGCTAGTCTGTGGTTACATTTTTGTATGACTGCCCACATTTTTAAAGTTAAAATGACATTTAGTATAAGTCATGTCTAAAAAGAATTTCGTTCCTTTTCTAGTAGTGTCTCGAGGTTGACATTTTCCCTCCTGATGCAGGTATTTGAATTTCATCCAGGCCTGTAAAAGTGTACTTTACTGAAGTCCTTTTATTGTGAGGTTTCACAATAAAAGTTCTCCCACATACAGTACAGACCAAATGTTTGGACACACCTTCTCATTCAGAGAGTTTTCTGTATTTTCATGACTATGAAAATTGTAGATTCACACTGAAGGCATCAAAACTATGAATTAACACATGTGGAATTATATACTTAACAAAAAAGTGTGAAACAACTGAAAATATGTCTTATATTCTAGGTTCTTCAAAGTAGCCACCTTTTGCTTTGATTACTGCTTTGCACACTCTTGGCAGTCTCTTGATGAGCTTCAAGAGGTAGTCACCTGAAATGGTTTTCCAACAGTCCTGAAGGAGTTCCCAGAGATGCTTAGCACTTGTTGGCCCTTTTGCCTTCACTCTGCGGTCCAGCTCACCCCAAACCATCTAAATTGGGTTCAAGTCTGGTGACTGTGGGATTTCTTGCCTTATAAATGGGGTTGGGACCATGAGTTGTGTTGGGCAGAAGTCAGGTGGATACACAGCTGATAGTCCTACTGAATAGACTGTTAGAATTTGTATTATGGCAAGAAAAAAGCAGCTAAGTAAAGAAAAACAAGTAGCCATCATTACTTTAAGAAATGAAGGTCAGTCAGTCCGAAAAATTGGTCAAACTTTGAAAGTGTCCCCAAGTGCAGTCGCAAAAACCATCAAGCGCTACAAAGAAACTGGCTCACATGAGGACCGCCCCAGGAAAGAAAGACCAAGAGTCACCTCTGCTGCGGAGGATAAGTTCATCCGAGTCACCAGCCTCAGAAATCGCAGGTTAACAGCAGCTCAGATTAGAGACCAGGTCAATGCCACACAGAGTTCTAGCAGCAGACACATCTCTACAACAACTGTTAAGAGGAGACTGTGTGCAGCAGGCCTTCATGGTAAAATAGCTGCTAGGAAACCACTGCTATAGACAGGCAACAAGCAGAAGAGACTTGTTTGGGCTAAAGAACACAAGGAATGGACATTAGACCAGTGGAAATCTGTGCTTTTGTCTGATGAGTCCAAATTTGACATCTTTGGTTCCAACCACCGTGTCTTTGTGCGACGCAGAAAAGGTGAACGAATGGACTCTACATGCTTGGTTCCCACCGTGAAGCATGGAGGAGGAGGTGTGATGGTGTGGGGGTGCTTTGCTGGTGACACTGTTGGGGATTTATTCAAAATTGAAGGCATACTGAACCAGCATGGCTACCACAGCATCTTGCAGCGGCATGCTATTCCATCCGGTTTGCGTTTAGTTGGACCATCATTTATTTATCAACAGGACAATGACCCCAAACACACCTCCAGGCTGTGTAAGGGCTATTTGACCAAGAAGGAGAGTGATGGGGTGCTACGCCAGATGACCTGGCCTCCACAGTCACCAGACATGAACCCAATCGAGATGGTGAAGACAAAAGGGCCAACAAGTGCTAAGCATCTCTGGGAACTCCTTCAAGACTGTTGGAATACCATTTCAGGTGACTACCTCTTGAAGCTCATCAAGAGAATGCCAAGAGCGTGCAAAGCAGTAATCAAAGCAAAAGGTGGCTACTTTGAAGAACCTAGAATATAAGACATATTTACAGTTGTTTCAGACTTTTTTGTTAAGTATACAATTCCACATGTGTTAATTCATAGTTTTGATGCCTTCAGTGTGAATCTACAATTTTCATAGTCATGAAAATACAGAAAACTCTTTGAATGGGGTGTGTCCAAACTTTTGGTCTGTACTGTATGTCATGCTGACATTCTATACCACATTTACATAGGGTCCACCAAAAAGTACAGAAGAGAAAAGGATACAGAGTACAACAATAAAAATAACTTAACTTAAATGCTGAAAGTTAGGCATTTCTTTATTTTTTGTGTTCTATGGACAGTTGACATTTCTTAAACGGAATCTGTCAGCAGTTTTGTCCATGTAAAACTTCCGACAGTGCTAGGCAGGGGACAGGAAGACCAGGAGAAACATATTTTAGAGTGAATTGGAACTATTTTTCTGTTTGATTCTGCTCCCGCAAGTGCCTGAGATGTGGTGCTTTACTGTGAAGTACTCTTTGAATTGAGCTGATTCACAACCTCTTCTCTGAGTGGCAGCTGTAGTGTTCTCCTGTTTGGATGCTACAGCTGTCATTCAGAGCGGGGAGGAGGGGGGGGTGAAGTAGCTCAATCCAGAGTGCAGTTCTGAATACTTGCAGGAACAGAATCTGGCAGAATAAAACTTCATATTCACACTACTACTGATAAAAAAGCTCCACAAAAGCTATGTTTGTCTTGCTCTCTCCATCCTCCACCTTGTGCAGTCAGCAGTTTTACATGGTCAGAACTGCTAACAGACTCCCTTTAAAAGGTGTTCAACAGGGAATTCAAAGCAAAAAAGAGTCCTCTAACTTATGATTATTAGCTTAACTAAAGTGTGAAGCCTAAAGTGATGATCAGCTAGTCAAAATGAAAAGGCTGCACATTATTTTTGGCACCTAATCTCTCACTAAGCCTGACAGGGTCCACTAGCAGTTGGGACTTACTGAGGAATGGAGGTGCCTTGTTGGTATAGAAAGTGCTAGTGGATATATGCACCTATATCCAGAACGGAGCCCCGCAAGGTGGTGGCTGGAGCACTCTGGTCCTGCCACCACCAAGCCGCGGCCCATGCTCCCATTCATTTTTATGGGGCCGGCCCCATAGAAAATGAATGGAGGTCGGCTGCACATGCGCAGTGTGCCCTCCTTCACTTTCGGGGCTCCGTTCTGGATATAGGCGCGGGTCCGAGAGGTGGGACCCGCACCTGTAAGACAATGGGGGCATATCCTAGAAATATGTCCCCATTGTTCATGATGACACAAACCCTTTAATGGGGACTGTCTTGTATCAACTTATCTCTTTCTACACTATCCACAGACATATACACTACTTTTTCAGTCAATCATACAATATACAATAGGGCAGTCATGATGCTCATTCATTCATTCAATCAATCAATCATTCATTCAATGTTATACCAGCATTTGGTACTTCATTTGTTTTTGCACAAGTGATACACATTACAATGAGCACCAGCATCTATAGATACAATGTATTACCTTATTATCCAAGAATGTTAGCTATTATTCCTATACCACAAATATATTGGTATTTAATAACATTTCTTAAAAAAATGTCTGGGCTCCGGGTCCATAAGATGTCAGCTTTATTGGTATTGATTAAGAGCCAGGAAAACTTGCTTTTACTTGGGTGTTCCAGGCCACAGTAGCCCTTAGTCATAGTTCTTCCAATAAAGCTGACATTTTATGGATTTAGAGCCTGGGTATGTTATACCTTTGACTTTTCAAATCTATTTGAAAGTATGGGTTCAGGTACCGATCTGCATGTAAGGCGTCATATTTGGCCATGTGTTCATGAGCTGAATTGTGTCCTTGTTACTGCCATTTACATTGATTTACTGTGTCAGCTTATTTTTGCAGTCTGCAGTCTTCTCACAGCTTACTCAGCACAGCGCCATACATTGGAAAGTTGCTGTGCTTGGTATTGCATCCCAGGTACACTCACTTGACTGGGACTAAGCTGCATCTAAGCCACGCAATAAACGTGACATTTCTGGCTTAGGAAGAGGCCACGATGCTCCCCAGAGTGCTGTGGGCTCTTCAAACAGTTAATTGGTGAAGGTACCAGGAGTTGGAGCCCTACTGATCAGATATTGATAACCTATCCTGAGGATACAATATCAGTATTGAAATCTAAGACAACTCCTTTAATGAGATTCAATGATTTTTACTTTTTACTAAATTAGTGGGCATGCAGAGAACATTAGATGGGGAGGCATGTTAGGTGTATGCCACCCATTTGTAGCCTGTGTCTTGCTATTAGATATTTGAAATTCCTGTATTGTCAGATTTCATTTTTCGAGGAAGCTAGTCAATGGAAATATAGTTTTACATGTCTCTGAAATGTTAGTTCTTCTCCGTTCTGGCTTATAGACTGAGTCAAGACTCTACCTCTGTGATGTCCATAGGCTCCTATAGGGAAAATGTTTGTCCTAGTATGGAACCATAGAATTTCTGAAAACTACATGCCAAAGATGTAGGAACTATTTAATATGGACTTATATTCCCAGATGAGAAGCCTTACAGGTTCTAACGCACGTTCAAGACTTGCCTAACAGCAGTGCCGGACTGGGGTGCCTAGGGCCCACCAGTAAAATTTATTTTGGGGGACCACTGTACGGATACATCCAAATATTACCTGCTCACACAGCAGCAAGATGCTACCAGATGATTGAATAAGGGGGTACCTGCAGCAGCTTTGAGATGGAAGGTCCTGTGGCAAAGAGCACACTGGTAGCTTTCCTCTATACCTAGAAGTCATCTCAGCTCTGATCATGTCTATAGTAATAAACTGGGGAGAAGAGGATACTGGTAGATTTCCTCTATACCTAGAAGTCATCTCAGCTCTGCCCATGTCTATAATAATAAACTGGGGAGAAGAGGACACTGGTAGCTTTCCTCTATACCTAGAAGTCATCTCAGCTCTGATCCTGTCTATAATAATAAACTGGGGAGAAGAGGACACTGGTAGCTTTCCTCTATACCTAGAAGTCATCTCAGCTCTGATCCTGTCTATAATAATAAACCGGGGAGAAGAGGATACTGGTAGCTTTCCTCTATACCTAGAAGTCATCTCAGCTCTGATCATGTCTATAATAATAAACTGGGGAGAAGAGGACACTGGTAGCTTTCCTTTATACCTAGAAGTCATCTCAGCTCTGATCGTGTCTATAATAATAAACTGGGGAGAAGAGGACACTGGTAGCTTTCCTCTATACCTAGAAGTCATCTCAGCTCTGCCCATGTCTATAATAATAAACTGGGGAGAAGAGGACACTGGTAGCTTTCCTGTATACCTAGAAGTCATCTCAGCTCTGCTCATGTCTATAATAATAAACTGGGGAGAAGAGGACACTGGTAGCTTTCCTCTATACCTAGAAGTCATCTCAGCTCTGATCATGTCTATAATAATAAACTGGGGAGAAGAGGACACTGGTAGCTTTCCTCTATACCTAGAAGTCATCTCAGCTCTGCCCATGTCTATAATAATAAACTGGGGAGAAGAGGACACTGGTTGCTTACCTCTATACCTAGAAGTCATCTCAGCTCTGATCCTGTCTATAATAATAAACTGGGGAGAAGAGGACACTGGTAGCTTTCCTCTATACCTAGAAGTCATCTCAGCTCTGATCATGTCTATAATAATAAACTGGGGAGAAGAGGACACTGGTAGCTTTCCTCTATACCTAAAAGTCATCTCAGCTCTGCCCATGTCTATAATAATAAACTGGGGAGAAGAGGACACTGGTAGCTTTCCTCTATACCTAGAAGTCATCTCAGCTCTGCCCATGTCTATAATAATAAACTGGGGAGAAGAGGACACTGGTAGCTTTCCTCTATACCTAGCAGTCATCTCAGCTCTGATCGTGTCTATAATAATAAACTGGGGAGAAGAGGACACTGGTAGCTTTCCTCTATACCTAGAAGTCATCTCAGCTCTGATTGTGTCTATAATAAACTGGGGAGAAGAGGACACTGGTAGCTTTCCTCTATACCTAGAAGACATCTCAGCTCTGATCCTGTCTATAGTAATAAACTGGGGAGAAGAGGACACTGGTAGCTTTCCTCTATACCTAGAAGTCATCTCAGCTCTGCCCATGTCTATAATAATAAACTGGGGAGTTTCTTTAATAATCTATAAGGTTTTTTATATGAACATAGGCTGGCTGAGGTGTTGTACATTGAATATATGTATGTAGTGCAGTAAGTCTACTGTGTTATGTGCCACTGGTGCAGGGGGTGGGAGACTAGGAGCTCACCTTGATCAGGGGCCCCCACCGGGGATTCAGCTGTACCCCTGTGGGCCATTCCGAGGCTGCCTAACAGTATAGGAATCTATGGGATGGCAGTACGCACAGAAATACCACATGCAGTCATTATTTTCCAGCCTATGTCATCCCTGCACAGTTTACAACATATGGAAATGTATAACATTCTTCATTGCCATATGCATAAAAAGAAAATCATCAGCAACAGAAGAGAAAAAATGCAATTTAACTCCGTCTGCACTGTAGCAATAACCAGAGAAATATCATTTCCCATGATTACGCCCTGGTATACCTTCTTTGCATACCAGCTGGCAGCTGACAGGTTAATAGTGGCATAAGTCATCCATACACTTAATGGCAAATCACAGCTCATGTAAAAAAATGTAATTTCAAAGCCATTGATCACCTAAGACTTCCTTAAAGGACCTATACATCATGGCCAATGTCCTACAAGATCTCATGTCCCTCTTCACATTGACTTGCAAACCTTGTTCTTTCGATCGTTTTTTAAGCGGCGCTGTCTGCGTGACGTTACCACGTGTTAACATCTTTCATCTTACTTTGATGCTGGTTTTATAATTTCCCAGTTCAGAATACCCACTGACATTAGATAAGGTAACAGTGTACTCTACTTTCTAGCAGAGCCAATGAAAGGAATAGGAACGGTCTCATGAATGTGCTCATTGTACGCTGTCTCTTCATATCCCAGCTACCAAATGACAGTCATATGCCACCAGCTGCAGGAGGTATTTCAACTATGTCAATCGCTCTAATGTAGCATAGGAGGACAGGGTAGCTTACAATTAACCCACTCCCTGCTGAATTACATGCCACTACGCAGACTTTCGCTTCAATTATCACTTTATCACTGGTTCACCGATGTCAAAATCCAAGTTAATATAGAGAGAGACAGCTATCTGCTCATGTATAATGAACATCAATAATGGTTCGCAATACCAAGGAATAACTGTAGACTCAGCTCTGCCTGCTATAGGGGCTACTTGTACATAAATGTGGTGTCAAATGTCATCCTCAGAGTGACAGTACCTGGAAAATACATTCCCATACATATCTTCATGTGCATATTATAGGCAGGACATTGTAGTGAGCGTGTGAAATGGTTTGAAGAATATTATTATAGATCTGATCATATTGCTAATTATGCCCCATTGTGTTTTACGTCCCTTTTTGAGTGTTTTTTTAGGGTTCTAGTGAGTGTAGCTCCATATTCCACATAGAGATACACAATGGTGTATACAACCTATTATACCCTAAAATTGTACACCTGTATACTGCTCACTGGTAAGCCAGTATACATAAACGTGCCCCAACTGGAGTGCAATACAAAGGGCAAGGCATTTCATATAATCTACAGGTCATAGAGTTCTCATTGATTTCTCACAATAATCTGATATTAGAGTTCTGATAGTCGTGCCTGTTTCTAATATCTAGAAGTGAACCTTTAAACTCAAACAGTCTAAGAATTAGAGTTAGACAAAATGTTACTCAGTCAGTCACAGTACTGTAAGTACACTATTTCCTAAAGAAACATTAAAGGTGTTGGCCACCTTCTAGTTAATTGTGGCCCATGTGTATGTAAGATGACTATAGGGTGCTTAGTAATATAGCCTTTGCTGATTTCCTGAGCTATTTTCTATATTTCATAAGCCATGGCCCCTTGTTGGGCAAATCTTCTGTGCTGTCCACACAGAGGTCCTGTCCATAAGATGGCCGCTGATGGAGGGTCATGTGACCAGACACATCACTAAGACCCCTTCATTCACATACACCGCACCTGCCATCTGCACTTGCACAGTTGGGAGTTAGTGCAGTGTCTGAATGGAGGAGGCTGAACGATGTGTCTGGTCACATGACCCTCCATCAGCGGACATCTTATGTATAGGACCGCTATGCGGACAGCACAGAAGATATGCCCAACAAGGTGTCATGTCTTATGAAATAAGGCGAATGGCACAGAATATCAACAAAGGCTATATTAGTATGTGCCATATAGTCGTCTTACATGCACATGGGTATTAAGTAGCCAGGAAGTGGCCAACCCCTTTAACCATTTTACCACAGAGAACGTTACACTTAGGTTCAGCATGGTACACCACTTCACAGTGTCCACTAGATATAATCTAAAATAAAAGAGTCAAACACATTTCATCATTGATTTTGTGCTGACCCTGATTCAGTATTTTTAACCCATTATTACCCATTATTATAATGATACGCAAATAACCCAGCATTCCCTGCTAGTTCTGGGAGCATGGGGGGAGCTTAGTCTAGGTTCGAAGCATTCTTGTCAGACGACAGATACCATATGTCAGATACGATAAATCCAGTAGTCTGCTCATCCACTGGAGGATGTGGACGTAGCCTTACAGGTTATGTCCACCTTCACAACCCAACTATTATTATTATTATCCCAGTACCTCAATGGAAATGAAGCAATAAATATTTCAATGCATCTCTGTGGTATATGAACACAATCGAACCCTATGCAGTCTGATCCGCCCTCATACTCTCATCTATTTACCCCTGCCTTTTCCTAACATACAGTCAACAGGTCAAGCAGATGGAGCAGATTATGGCAGCAAGGTCAGACAGGATTGTTTGAGGAGGACCTGTTCACTGTCTTCACTTTTGTTTTTAATAAATAATTGTATTCCCCATAAAATAGCAATTCTGTTGAATCTTTTCTCATAGATGTATGTTGGGTCGATCGTCTGTTATTCCTCCTAGAAACGTATGAGTAAAATAACAACTGATTTGTTACCAGTTGGGGTTTTTTCCTTGTCCTGTCGAATGAGTGGTGATAGTGTCAGAGAGGGTAGGAGCAAGGAAATGGTAACACACATTTTTCAATGTATTCATAGATTTCTAGGAGGAATAGCAGAGGACCAGCACTACATGATTTTTAGATGCTCTAAAAATGATTTCCTATGCGTTATACATATATTTACCGGAGAGTTAGCAGGTCCTCTTTGAAACTGATAGAGGGGACGCCACTGGAGAGGCAGGACAGGCCTGTGGCAAAGCTCATCAGCCCACTGGCTGCAATAGCAACTGGCCCACCCTGTGTCCTGTAACATATAATTCTGGAGACCCAGAATACTTTATAAGTGGAGTTATTCTTTAACCACCCCCGTGAACGCTTCCTCACACTGACACAATGCTGAGACCGTAGTAGTACCATTGTACGGTAGAATCTCTGAGGGTGCGGAGGTTCATCTTTTTATGTATACACATAATCCAATCGATGTGTCAAAGAGCCACTTCATTTTAATCCATGGGCTGACAACATGATATAGAAAGGCTATCTTTTTAAACACATTAACCTCATTTCTCCTTTTCAGCTGTCACATAAATACAGTAGGTTACTGGTGCTAGAAAGGAAGCAGAAGACATTCCCTATAAGATGTCTGGCATCTGGAGTAGCCTTCAACACATTCCCAATCACATGATCTGTGATACTTTGAAGGTGCAAAAGCAGCACAGATGCACGGCAGCATCTGAGATCATTAAAGAACTCCTATACATAGCTGACTGCAAAAAGCAGAAGGTTCGCCGGAGCCAAAAAAGTCACTGAGGCATCAATAGGTCTATATCCCTCTAGTATCTGGCTTAGCAATATATACAGCCATTTGGTGCACTGAAATAATCACCAACAGAAAGAAGTGAAATGAGCAAAATGAGCATGATAAAAAGCGAGTGGAAAAGTTCAAGACTGTGGTCACATGATGTATAGCATGATGTCTGAAGAGCGTTCATAGCTCATTAACACGACAAGGCGGCTAAGGCTTCAGAGAGTATGGAGGTGTCAGATGTGGAAGCACCGGGAAATATCAGCATGGGAAGGAATCGGCACTGCCAGCAGACTCTCATTCATTAGAGCGGTTGGCACTCAGTGTCTCACTAGTGCAGGCTGCCTGCTCGTGACAGTATGCTGGGTGATAGATTCCCTACTTGCAGGATTCCGAGTCTCTCCCATATGTGACAGACAA
Source organism: Rhinella marina (assembly GCA_900303285.1). NCBI lineage: Eukaryota > Metazoa > Chordata > Amphibia > Anura > Bufonidae > Rhinella > Rhinella marina. Next base: position 224,717 of record ONZH01003859.1, read on the forward strand.
AAAGAGCACGTTAGCAACTCAAAGATATAACAGTTAAAAAGAGCAACTTCTGCTGAGAACGAGAGTATGAGCAAAGTGAGGATAAAATACACCAATTTCCATTCATCAAACTGACACAAATACGTAATTCACAGCAAATTATTATTCATCTTTATCAATGAGATTACTATCTATCTATCTATCTATCTATCTATCTATCTATCTATCTATCTCATATATATCTATCTATCTTATATCATCTTTATCAATGAGATTACTATCTATCTATCTCTGTCTATCTGTGTATCTTTCTATATGTCTATCTAATTTCTATCTAATCCTTTTATCTCTTGTCTGTTATCTATCCATGCGGGCCTTTTTTCTCCACTAAAAGAACATTCTCCAGAAGGGAAACCTAATGGATCCCATTATATTCATTGGGATCTGTTAGGCTCCATTTATTTCAGCTATGTGCGAATCCGGCGTTTCTGTTATTTTCATTCTTCTGTTCGTATAATGGAGCAGATGAACAGAAAATAATAGTCCTAATGTGAGCAAGTCCTAATATTTACCTAGCCATGCATCTAATCTATCTATCTATCTATCTATCTATCTATCTATCTATCTATCTATCTTCTACTATATTTCTCATAGCTATCATCTTTCTACTATCTCCTGTATCTCCTTTACCTTTCTATATCAGTAAATTTGTGTACCTCATTTTGCAGTCATCCCCTTATTATCTGTCCACAATGGATAGCTGCTATATTCTCCAGCGTATCTTCTTCTAAATAATGCAGATCACTTTGGTGTCCTAAGAATAATGGCCATTAACTACTGTTGTTTTTTTTTACTTTCATTAACTATTTGAACACAATGAAGCCAACCAGGATGCAGAAAGCAGAAATGTGCCTTGTTATATTGCACACAATGAAGCAAGACACAGGACGGGCTAACATGAAGTTTGTGATTGCTTGGGTTGCAGTTGACGCCAGTATTATATCATGTCGGACAAGCTGTTCTCCTATAATCAGCCCCATGGTGTCACAGTGACCTGGCAAACTAAGAAAAGCTTTTGCTGGCGCTTGGGTTTGGCCGTCCCTTGTTTGCTGTGGTCCAAAAAAGTTCAACCCGTAAACTACGAAGAGATTCCCCTGCCGTCATGTTATCAGCTATACAGGGTTCTCCTTGGCACGCACGCAATTAGCTAGACCAAGGCGATAAAAGAAATTCTGTGCTGGACAAACATGCAACAAGCAAGATTAACTCTGGACATCCCTCTTTAATCTGAATATCCTAATGTAGCTGAGAAGAATTTGTCACTTCACCCATCTGAGCTGAACTGATGGAACATTATAACCACTCTAATTGTGGTATATATATATTTATATTTATACATAAATATTGCTCATTGCAATGTTGTCCTGTTGAATCTTGCCCTGTGTTCCTTTGACTTGTCAATCTGTATTACCCTGTAGCTTGTGACGCTATACTTTGAAATAGCTATAAAGCAGTAAATAAAGCTGTCCACTGAATATCATACTATATATACTTAACACTTTTGAGCCCAAACGTAGTGTTTAAGGTGCCGCAGTCCATCCTGTTGGGTTGTACAGTATTCTACATAGAGTATTCTCCTGACCTAGACTGAAGGCCTGAAGATAAGACATGCAAATTGTAGACAAAAAATTATTTGGCCTGGTTTGGAAAGCCCAAGACTACTATGACTCCATGAATCTGCTAAAAAGAATTCTCCATTTTATTACATATCACAACGTGACAGAAAGTGAGATTGATAAAGTCCGACAAGTAGAAGCCAGTAAGGTGAACTAAACTCCTGGAACCCACCACCACAAAGATATAGCTGGAGAACTCTTTAAGTTATGTTAAGGCAATAAAATATAAGTCTGCTATACTTCTTAAGAAACCCTGACGTAATATGGTGCCTAGGAAATGCACTTATGTTTTAAACATGGATAACCCTACATGTGTAGACACATCAGATTACTTCAACTTCCTGTCAAAAAGCTAGAACGTCATAAAAAGCCAAAGAGAAAACAAACAGCACGTGCAAACGGGTTTAATTGAGTGGTGGAGATAGTTTGTTTAGTTTGAAAGGAAGCTGAGGTAATATAATGCCTTTATGACGAGTTCTTGTAAAACCTACGGAGGGGCATAGTGTCCAACTTAACTCTTCTGTGGAGAGAAATGGGCAAAATGAGGTAACATACTGATAGGACTTTAGATTCGGAGATTTATACCCTCTGTAAAAAAATTAATGAATGCCTTGTGGTGATAGATCAGTGGTGTAAAATCATATTCCATGTAGGCATCTATCCACCTAATGAGCCTTGGCAAACATGAAGCTAAGTCATACATTCCCTATAGTAACCACACAACAATTGAACGTGCCGTTCCTTTTATTCTAATTTCCATACGTTTCTATTTGACATCCCAAAGGTTTGTTTAACACCAGGACATGTTCTATGGTTCACTGACAAATCACTATATGTCTCTCCGCCAGGAAAGCCATATAGTACCGTATAACCATGCCAGAACAGCAATTTAAAGAATGGAGTCACAGACGTGCTAACATACTAACTTTATGTATGAAGATACTCAGTTGTTTCTTTCCATTTATACACTGGTATAGGGTCATATCGGCATAAATAACGCAACTGCTATCCATTTATCTGATTTATCTCCCTCTCTATAAATATGAATGACAAAGTAAATCTGCTGCCATTAAATACTTCTGTATAACATGGTCACAAATCTATTGATTTGCTCGTAGGACATTGTAGTCTAATTCCTTAAATATCAACTCCACATAGTGAAGGTAAATTCAGACACGTAGCTTGCAAGCATATGTAATGAATAGGGGCCTTCCTAGGAGTATGGATATATCTCTACAAACCATATGATGCATGACTACATAAAAAAGCCTCAACGTAACAAGTAGGCCCCATTTATTTGAAATGATATGTTTAGCAAAGAACCCAATGCATTCAATATCATACATAAAGAGATGCATGGAACCCATCTACAAACTACTACAAATATCTACATGGTAGATGCTTACAAACCACTATGGGAAGTGGGGATTCATTTGAGCTTGTTAATAATGAATGCAACAGAAATCTATAAGAAACAGCTCAGTGCCCCTTTAAAATAGCATTATTGTTAGTACTAAGTACAGGTAAAGAACACTTTGACCAGAAGTCATCACGTTTCTCTGGGTAAAAATAAATGAAGCACCTATTAGGTGTACATATTAAGATCACAGTGACATACACATCCTTCTATGTACAATTTCAATAATTACTCTTCAATCTTTATAACAGTCAATCATT
>ONZH01003860.1:0-21713 GCA_900303285.1 Rhinella marina
AACAGTTTACCCACAACAGACGTTAAACTTACCGGCCTATAGTTTCCAGGCTCTGTTTTTGGACCCTTTTTGAATATTGGCACCACATTTGCTATGCGCCAATCCTGTGGAACACTCCCCGTCAGTATAGAGTCCTTAAATATCAGAAATAAGGGTCTGTCGATTACATTACTTAATTCTCTTAGGATACGGGGGTGTATGCCATCCGGTCCTGGTGATTTGTCTATTTTAATATTTTTAAGACGTTGCTGCACCTCTTCCTGGGTCAGAGAGGGCACTTTTAAAGGGGAATTTACTTTTATACTCTGCATTTCATCTGACATTTTATTTTCCTCAGTGAATACAGTGGAGAAAAAGTTATTTAGCAGCTTCGCTTTCTCCTCATCGCCCTCTGCTAATACCATTGTCTTCGTTTGTCTACTCCTACAACACATCGTTATTGTAAAAACACACAAGCACACCACAGTGTGCACATAAAAACTATTTTCTTTGCTCTTGCATATTTTCAAGCTGCTAGGAAGAGAAAAAAGGAAAGTTATTAATTAATCTTCACTCTTCTGTGTCAAATATACAACCAATCTGCCTACTCCTCACACACCCTCCCTCCACCATATGGGTGAGATTGAATTCCTGAGGAGGGGGTTTCAACATGAGCACAGGAGCTGAAGACACGATGGGTGGTGTTCCTACAGAGCAGCAGATTCAAAGGAGGGGTAATTGTAGAACTACAAGCTACAGGAGACACAAAAGGGGGTTGTAACTAAAATTGAGGAAGAAGGTGCCACATGACAAACCTTTTTTTTTTCTTTGTTCTTTCCAGGATTCAAATCCTCCATCTTGCAATAGAAATATGCCCATTTTTCTCAACCTACTCCAACTTTCTATCAGTCACTTACGTAAACCATATCAACCATTTTTCAACTTGCACCAGCCTATTACCCTTCTAACCAACTTCTCTTTTCCTTCAATACACTTTCCACAATCTTTCTTTTTGCAAATTTAAAGCAGTTCTATAGAAGGCTCTTGCTACATCGATCAAACCTTCACTGGGGTGCCAATGGATCCGTGCTAATGCTGATACATGTGTGGAGCCGGAGCGGCGCTCCGGCCCCACACGTGTTGACAGAAATACATACAGACATACATACACACACAAACACATACATACTTACATACTCCAGCCCGGGACGCCGGCAGCACGTCTTCACGCGCCTCCTGCGTGCAGTGATGACGATTCCCCACAGTGCCCTCTGCTGGGCGCAGTGGGGAAACGTCATAGCTGCGCGCAGGAGGCGCATGAAGACATGCTGCCGGCATCCCTGCCTGGAGTATGTGAGTATGTATGTGTATGTATGTATGTATGTATGTATGTATGTCTGTCTGTATGTCTTTCTGTATTTCTGTGTAGCCGGATCCGGAATGACCCCCCATTGCAGCGGAGACCACCCGTCAGTCCGGTCACTTTGGACCCACCCACAACACCCGTAAGTCTAGTCTCCTCTGCCCCACATCTCTTGAATCACAGGCAAATTATCACATACAATGTATATAAAACTTACCGTGATCGTGGAGGTTGATCAGACCTCGATTTCGGGAGATGGGGGTTCGGAGATGTCGACCACCTTCGGATATTGGGGTACAGATGCTCCTTTATGAGGGCCCCACGTTGGGCGCCAGCTGTTAAGGGGGACACAATCTGTCCTCTTAGGGGTCAGGTCAGTTGTCCAAATTAAAAGAACGTTTGTGCACATGGTAAGATCTCAAGACGGACACAAATGTCAGTTTGGAGTCTCCCAACACGTCCAGGCGCTGAGGTAATCTGGGCTGCTCCGTTTATTGTACAAGCATATACACACAGTAGAAAAGGTGGGGAGTTTCGTTTCCCCACCAAGCTGATAAGCATTAAACACACATTCTTTTGTTCTTCTAGTCGCATGTCTTGGTTAATACACCCCACCGCAGGGTCCTGGACAGGTGGGCGGGGGAGTCGAATCCGTATCAAGATGTACCAGGACATAAGCTACATTTTAGACACGCTGCACAGCTGTAGAAATACTTGCAAAGCTGATATATATATTTGCAAGGGCAAATAGCATTGAATACATGTATATACAAATGACATAATACTGTGAGGCGAAAATTCAGTATTTCAGCCAGTCTACCTTCACAAACTCTCCTACCACTAAGGCTTGTTCATACTGGTAGTCAGTCAGGGCCTAGTTTCAGAGTTCCCTGCAGGAGGTGACCGTTTCCCTGGTTTTGGTCTTTTCCCTTCCCTCGTATGCTCGGTGTGGCTATTCCCTCCACACCAGAGCGTGACATTATAAACCGCTGACAAAAATTAATGTCATTTTTGTACTCACATGGATGCTATTACCGTGCTAACTGAACAGTTGCAGGGACTCAGCTTGGAGGTAGCTGACATCCGCAACCAGATCCAGAGGTCACAGGCTGGTGGTTCTGGGGGTGCTGGTTGTAAGGCCTGTTCGGAGCCTAAGGTTGCCCTCCTGGACAGATTTTCTGGTGGACATGATAATTTTGTTCTATTCAGGGAGGCGTGCAAATTGTATTTCAGACTGCGTCCACATTCTTCTGGTAATGAGGAGCAGAAGGTTGGTGTGGTAATCTCGCTGCTTAAAGGAGATGCGCAGTCATGGGCCTTTTTCCTACCGACCGGTTCGCAGTCTCTCCGGTCAGTAGATGAATTTTTTAAGGCTTTGGGGATTATCTATGATGACCCGGATCATATCTCCCTGGCCAAGACCCAGATACGTGACCTTTGTCAGGGTAAGAGCTCTGTTGAGATCTATTGCTCTGAGTTCCGGAGGTGGGCGACCAATACTGAATGGAATGATCCTGCTCTACGTAGCCAATTCTGTCAGGGGTTATCTGAAGGGCTGAAGGACGCTTTGGCCTTCCATGAAACCCCTCTGTCTTTGGAAGCTGCCATGTCCCTTGCTGTACGCATGGATAGGTGCCTGAGAGAGCGATCTAGGGGCCCCCGCTATCAGGACGTACTATCACATAGCGTACTGTCTTCCTATGACTCTTTGGGTAAATATTCCCCTAGGTTGATGTCAAGGGACGAACCTATGCAATTAGGGGGAGCCACTCCTGTTTCCACTCGTAAACATTTTGGTAATAAAAAGGGTGTGTGTTTTTTCTGTGGTCAGAAAGGACACTTTATGAATGTATGTCCAAGCTTTCAATCTCTTAAAGAGAGAAAAGAAAAGGGGGCGTTGAATTCTCATCTCACTCTTGGTGGGGTGGGTAGGGACACTGAAAATGTGCATTTGTTTTCATCCTGTAGTACCCGTTTTCTCCTGACTGCCGAGGTGGCGCTAGAGTCAAAGGTTGTGAAAATTGAGGTGTTTATTGACAGTGGGGCAGGGGTGAACTTGATTGATGCTCAGTTTGTCCATGTGCATGGATTGTCGCCGAGTTCTTTGGATAAGAGGATTTCTGTGTTTGCCATTGTTTCTGCACCTCTATCTCAGAAGTGTTTGTCTCAGATGGTGCTTGATATCAAATTAAGAGTGGGTGAATTTCATCAGGAGCTTATTTCATGTTTTGTGTTGGAAGGTCTTCCTGCTCCTTTGGTTCTGGATTTACCGTGGTTAAGCAAACATAATCCGTCCATTGACTGGCGTACTAGACAAATTGTGGATTGGGCGATTATTGTGTTGACAATTGCCTTAATACATCTTTTTCTGCTTTAACCACTAAGACTTCCTTCTTTTATATCAGATTTCTCTGATGTATTTTCTGAAGGTGGATGTCAGGATTTACCCCCTCACCGGGAATACGATTGTCCTATCAATCTTATCCCTGGAGCAAAATTGCCCAAATCTAGGCTGTTTAACCTTTCTGGACCTGAGAGAACGGCCATGAAGGAATATATTGCTGAGAGTTTGGCTAAAGGACATATTAGGCCTTCCAAATCTCCTGTGGCAGCAGGGTTTTTTTTGTTAAGAAAAAGGACGGAACCCTTAGGCCATGTCTGGATTTCCGTGAACTCAATAGGATTACTATCCGTGATCTGTACCCCCTTCCTTTGATTCCTGACTTGTTTAACCAGATTGTGGATGCCAAGGTGTTCTCCAAGTTGGACTTAAGGGGGGCATATAATCTGGTCAGGATCAAGAAAGGGAATGAATGGAAGACGGCCTTTAACACTCCTGAGGGCCACTTTGAGAACCTGGTCATGCCTTTTGGGTTGACCAATGCTCCTGCTGTCTTCCAGCATTTTGTTAATGACATTTTTCATCATCTTGTGGGGAGGTTTGTAGTCATGTATTTGGATGACATACTAATCTATTCTCCAGATATTGTGACACATCAGGATCACGTGAGGCAGGTGTTGCAAATCTTAAGAGATAACAAGTTGTATGCAAAATTAGAGAAATGTGTTTTTGCTGTACATGAGGTGCAATTCTTAGGATACTTGCTTTCATCTTCAGCTTTACGTTGCAAGCCTTCTCCGCTGTGAAGGAGTGCTTTTCTTCTGCCCCTATATTGGTGCAGCCAGATGTGTCACCACCTTTCATTGTGGAGGTTGACGCATCCGAGGTGGGGGTAGGAGCAGTTTTATCACAGGGCCCGTCACCTGTTAAATGGCGCCCATGTGCTTTTTTTTTCGAAAAAACTCTCTGCGGCGGAGAGAAATTATGATGTGGGTAACAGAGAGTTACTGGCCATTAAGTTGGCTTTTGAGGAATGGCGTCATTGGTTGGAAGGGGCGATTCACCCAATCACGGTATTCACTGATCACAAAAATCTGGCTTACCTGGAGTCGGCTAAACGACTTAATCCGAGGCAGGCCAGATGGTCTTTGTTCTTCACCAGATTCAATTTCATTGTCACATATCGTCCTGGGGTTAAGAATGTGAAGGCGGATGCCTTGTCACGTAGTTTTCCCGGAGGTGGTGATTTTGAAGATCCGAGCTCTATACTGTAACTATACTATAAGGAGTGGTGATATCCGCTCTTTACCCTGATCTTGAGGCTAAAGTGTTTGAGGAGCATCATTCTTCGGTGCTTGTGGGACACCCTGGGAGTAAATCCACTGTCGACCTCAGCTCTCGTAGATTCTGGTGGCCAGAGCTGCGCAAGTGTGTTGAGGACTATGTGTTAGCCTGTAGTGTCTGTGCACTCGCTAAGGTGACACATACTCGACGTTCTGGACCCCTACTACCCATCCCGTCCAGACCATGGACTCACCTATCCATGGACTTCATCACTGATCTGCCTGAGTCATCTGGTAAGACAGTTATTCTGGTGGTTGTAGATTGTGTTGCTGATTTACCGGTTCTGATAGGCAGGCTTTAGCGCTGCCCTAGCCATTTTACAGGCTAGGGCAGCGCTAAAGTCTGCCTATTAGTGCTGGTGACAACATCGGGCTCACTGCTAGGTGGAAGTCTCTGCCTAGCAGTCCCTATGGAGAGCCAAGTACGATTCTGGTGGCCAGGACTGCGTAAGTGTGTTGAGGACTATGTGTTAGCCTGTAGTGTCTGTGCACTCGCTAAGGTGACACATACTCGACGTTCTGGACCCCTACTTCCATTACCCATCCCATCCAGACCATGGACTCACCTATCCATGGACTTCATCACTGATCTGCCTGAGTCATCTGGTAAGACAGTTATTCTAGTGGTTGTAGATTGTTTTAGTAAAATGGCGCACTTTATTGCATTACCCGGACTCCCCAATGCTAAAACTCTTGCACAAGTGTTTGTTGACAACAATGTGAAACTTCATGGCATTCCCACTGACATGGTCTCTGATCGTGGGACTCAGTTTGTGTCCAGATTCTGGAGGGCGTTCTGTACTCGGCTCCGGGTACAACTGTCTTTTTCCTCTGCCTTTCATCCCCAGACGAATGGACAGACTGAGCGTACCAATCAGAGTCTGGAAACTTACTTGAGATGTTTTGTCTCTGAGAACCAGGAGGAGTGGTCCTCGTTTTTGTCTCTGGCTGAGTTTGCCATCAATAATCGCAGACCGGACTCCACTGGTAAGTCACCATTTTTTGGTGCATATGGCTTTCACCCGCAGTTTGGCACATTTTCTGGTTCTGATACTTCTGTTATTCCTGAGGAAGAACGTTTTTCGTCATCATTGTCTTCTATATAGCGAAAAATTCAAAATAACTTGATAAATATGGGTAACAAGTACAAACGTGTGGCTGATAGGAAACGTATGAATGGTCCGGACCTAAGTGTGGGTGATTCTGTGTGGCTGTCTACTAGGAACATTAAGTTGAAAGTTCCTTCTTGGAAGTTGGGTCCAAGATTTATTGGCCCATATAAGATCACGGCCATTATTAATCCTGTAGCATTTTGTCTTGAACTTCCTCAGGCCCTGAAAATCCATAATGTGCTTCATAGATCTTTGTTGAAGAGATATGTTGAACCTCTGGAGCCATCTCCCTTGCCACCTGCGCCTGTCTTGGTGGATGGTAATTTGGAATTCCAGATTGTCAAGATCATTGATTCTCGAGTTCTCAGTGGGACTCTTCAATATCTTGTTCATTGGAAGGGTTATGGTCCTCAGGAGAGGTCATGGGTACCGGCATCTGACGTGAATGCCAGTCGTTTGGTGAAAGCCTTTCACAGGTGTCATCCTGATAAAGTTGGTCCTGGGTGCCCGGAGGTCACCCGTAAAAGGGGGGGGGTAATGTCACGAGTGGGCTTGCGTCTGGTATCAGACGTTCTGCGAGGCTTTCAAAAGTGACATAATTTGACATGTTTTCCCCTTGGTTTGGTTTCTGGTTACCACACCCCTTCCCCTCAGCTGTTGTAGGTGTGGTAATTTTCTTTCCTCTATTTATTCCTTCATTTCCCAGTATTCATTGCGGTTTATACTTTCTGCCTACTTTGTAGTGTGTGGTGTGGATCTCGGCTGAGATCCGTTTGCTGCGATATCTGCTTTAAGATAAGTGACATTTTCCCTTTTGTGGTTTTCCTTCTGGAGTCTCCTGTTCGTCCTTACTCTTGGAGGAACGGGTTGACTCTTTCCTGTGTCACTAGCTGCAGGGTTCTTTAGGATGAATTGATTATTAGGTTCCTGTGTATGAACTTTCCTACGACTAAGGCTTGTTCATACTGGTAGTCAGTCAGGGCCTAGTTTCAGGGTTCCCTGCAGGAGGTGACCGTTTCCCTGGTTTTGGTCTTTTCCCTTCCCTCGTACTCTCGGTGTGGCTATTCCCTCCACACCAGAGCGTGACAGCAGGTTAACAGGCTGAACTGGAAGGACTGGTGTCTTTTTTCAGCCTTATAAACTATGTTACTATGTTTATGTTACTATGTTAGTTTATGATTGAAGTCATTTCCATCTACGAAGGTTTGTTGATCCACATGATCCATATGGAAGGTTGTAAGAAGCCGGATCTAGCTGTGGACCAGTGAAAACTGCACTAAAGAAGGACTCTGAACAAGTGTGACTATGCCTTTCTGTGAGTTGTACACTTATTGTTTAACAGAGAGAATTTTTCTTATACTAAATTTTAACATTTGTATCATTTGTATTAACCATAATATGGGATCACTAAAGGAGAAGTAATTTAGAGTTCAGCATGTAGTTAGACACATAAGTAAAATAGTGTCTTTAAAACTATGGCTGCCATTATCCAAATATAAGACATTCATGGTGGAGTGGGATGATGTAATAACCTGACTATAAACTTCATCATAATCAATTCTGATATTCCTGGTCTATGTAAATATATTTTTGCTTTGATCATCACAAAATTCCAATAGTTTCTGTTACAAGATGCTGAAGAAATGCACTTATAAAATAGAACTGAATGGAACCAGAGCCAGAAAAATTTCATTTCTTAAAGTGGTATATGTCTCTATCTGAAATATGGAGATATTCAAGATCCAGACACTGTTGCAATAACACCTTTTGATGTCTTATACAGCTGCCTGACAAGCTCATATTCAGGAAAGCAGAATAAAGGCACATGTACACAAGAACATTACAGCTCCTATACCCAAGTTATATGGAGTCTTAACCCAGCCCAGAGATTTTTCTGTCTGATTCCATGTGAACCCCCCAAAAAAACTTGCCATGCGTCAAAGGGCACCATATTACGGTACTATACTTTACTAGAAGCATTTTTCGAGTACTGAATATCTTCATAAACCAGGGCAGTATTGAGAAACCATACAACAGCACATGGAGTATCTATGACTACCACTGCCCTGGAGGTTGGAAATGGAGCATTTACGTTATGGAATTACTATTACTGAAAATTCTAACATTTTTATAGTACTCGGTAGCTCACATTACACTCTTTTGTCTCCACTGTTAAAGGGGTTGTCCAGGTTCAGAGCTGAACCTGGACATATCCCCTTTTTACCCCTCCGGCCCCCCTGATATGAGCATCAGAGCATTTCATGCTCCAATGCTCTATCTTTCCCTGTGCTGTATCTCACAGGACAAGGGACTTTTTTGTTTATGTTTTTAGCACCACTGGTCGAAGGCTTCTGCTCAGCAGTGTTGCTGATTTACCGGTTCTGATAGGCAGGCTTTAGCGCTGCCCTAGGCATTTTACAGGCTAGGGCAGTGCTAAAGTCTGCCTATTAGTGCTGGTGACAACATCGGGCTCACTACTAGGTGGAAGTCTCTGCCTAGCAGTCCCTATGGAGAGCCAAGTACGTCACTGGATCTCCTACAAAAGCCTTTGCCCTGCGCAATTCTGCGTAGAGCAAAGGAGATCATTGGAGCATTTAGATATCTTTCAGGAGATATAAAGCAAATGGCTGCAGCAATCCAAGACTCCTATTCTGAAATTTATGGAGCGTGCAAGTTGATGCTATCAAACAGCTCATAGAATACATTTGTAATTCTATATTTAAAAATGAGTGTAAAATAAAAATATCAAAACTTCATAGACCCCTTTAGTATGTAACTAGAGATGAGCGAACGTGCTCGAAACGAGCACTGTACCGCTCGGCTCCCCTGCGCTCGCATGGGCGCAGGCAGCCGCTTCCGTCCTCCTCAGGATACAGTGCTCGTTTCGAGCACGTTCGCTCATCTCTATATGTAAGCCAATGGAGCTAACTCTAATAGTGGCGGATGTCAAGTCTTTAAAGACGTTTTACACAGTAGCCATCCACTGCCAGTGTCTGTGATTGGACGCAGTGGTCAACTGACCAAATTCCCCCCATCCCGATGAGATCACAGGTGCTGTTTGGTTGCTATGTAGGCTTGTGAAGGCTCCCATGCCTGCCATAGTAAAGTTCATATTGAGCACTACCTCAAGTAGGGCTGAATAGGAGCACAAAATATAGTAATAGTTAACCATTACAGTCTAGGGTAGAAGGATCTAATGATCATATCATGTAAAACTCAGATCAACCTATTGTTTCCTATTTTACAAATAAAATAAATAAACAATAATAAAAAAACTGCATTGGTATTGCTGTGTCCTAAAATGGCAGAGCTATTAGAATATAAAAATATCCCATAGAGTGAATGCCATAACAGTAAGAAAAAACAAAATTGCTAAATTGTCATTTTTTTGGTCACTTTGCTTTACAAAAAAAGGAACATGAAGAGATCAAGAAGTCACACATACCTCAAAATGGTACAGAAAAAACTGCAGATTAACCTGCAAAAAAGAGCCTTTACACAGCTCTGTAGATGGAAATATAGAAAGTTATGGGCGTCAGAATATTGTGATGCAAGGAAAAACATTTTCAAAGTATTCAAACATAAAAAGTATATAAATTTAGTATAGCTCTAATCGTACCATATACCAAAGTATAGAGATAACATCATCATGTTTACTGCTCAGTGAAAGTCAAAAGATAGTCCAGTAAAACAAAATGCGCAATTATAGTTATTACTGTACTATACCCAAAATGTGAGGGAGCAGTGAGGGCAGAGGCCGGGCAGCTCCTAGCCCATCTTCCTAGGCAGTATAGCACTGTGCTCTGAGGAGGACACAGACATCAGAGGGCCTGTGTGCAAAAAATGTGCCTGGGCCTCCCCCCCCAAAAGCCAAATTCTCAACCTAACATATTCCGTCCTAACATTACATACAGCAATACAAAACATACAGGGTAAGGCTACTTTCACACATGTAGAACTACGCTCCGGCCACCTGATCTGGCAGAGAATGCATCGGTTTGTGTCCCGCTGATTCTCTACATTTTTGCCAGATTGTGGCCGGATCTCTGCGGGACCCCATTATAGTCAATAGTGCATCCAGCAGTGCCGGAGCCGGTGAATTCTGGCTGGCTGTTCTCTGCTGGAACAGCCTGCCAGAATCACTAACGCAGATGTGAAGGTACCCCAATACAGGTCCACATACCTCGTACATCCAGTGACGTCTCCTTAGATGTAGATGTTCTCTTCCCTCATCTTCTCCTTTCAGACCAGATCGCCATGATGGTGTCTTTCAGCAATATACACTCACCGGCCACTTTATTAGGTACACCTGTCCAACTGCTCGTTAACACTTAATTTCTAATCAGCCAATCACATGGCGGCAACTCAGTGCATTTAGGCATGTAGACATGGTCAAGACAATCTCCTGCAGTTCAAACCGAGCATCAGTATGGGGAAGAAAGGTGATTTGAGTGCCTTTGAACGTGGCATGGTTGTTGGTGCCAGAAGGGCTGGTCTGAGTATTTCAAAAACTGCTGATCTACTGGGATTTTCACGCACAACCATCTCTAGGGTTTACAGAGAATGGTCCGAAAAAGAAAAAACATCCAGTGAGCGGCAGTTCTGTGGGCGGAAATGCCTTGTTGATGCCAGAGGTCAGAGGAGAATGGGCAGACTGGTTCGAGCTGATAGAAAGGCAACAGTGACTCAAATTGCCACCCGTTACAACCAAGGTAGGCAGAAGAGCATCTCTGAACGCACAGTACGTCGAACTTTGAGGCAGATGGGCTACAGCAGCAGAAGACCACACCGGGTGCCACTCCTTTCAGCTAAGAACAGGAAACTGAGGCTACAATTTGCACAAGCTCATCGAAATTGGACAGTAGAAGATTGGAAAAACGTTGCCTGGTCTGATGAGTCTCGATTTCTGCTGCGACATTCGGATGGTAGGGTCAGAATTTGGCGTCAACAACATGAAAGCATGGATCCATCCTGCCTTGTATCAACGGTTCAAGCTGGTGGTGGTGGTGTCATGGTGTGGGGAATATTTTCTTGGCACTCTTTGGGCCCCTTGGTACCAATTGAGCATCGTTGCAACGCCACAGCCTACCTGAGTATTGTTGCTGACCATGTCCATCCCTTTATGACCACAATGTACCCAACATCTGATGGCTACTTTCAGCAGGATAATGCGCCATGTCATAAAGCTGGAATCATCTCAGACTGGTTTCTTGAACATGACAATGAGTTCACTGTACTCAAATGGCCTCCACAGTCACCAGATCTCAATCCAATAGAGCATCTTTGGGATGTGGTGGAACGGGAGATTCGCATCATGGATGTGCAGCCGACAAATCTGCGGCAACTGTGTGATGCCATCATGTCAATATGGACCAAAATCTCTGAGGAATGCTTCCAGCACCTTGTTGAATCTATGCCACGAAGAATTGAGGCAGTTCTGAAGGCAAAAGGGGGTCCAACCCATTACTAGCATGGTGTACCTAATAAAGTGGCCGGTGAGTGTATAGTCTCTGCAGAGTTTGACAGACAGACATCTTAGTTTCATAGTTTTCCATCATCCTCCCACCTTCTGAATGCCCCATCCTGCCACCCCCAATACTGTGCCCACTGTGCTCCCTATACTAGTTACACACAGATAGATCCCCTACAATAATTACTGCCACACAGGAAACAGTGTCCCCAACACTAACAGTCTAAACATAATGTCCCCCAAACATAATTGTGCGAAACTGATACTGTGCCAGGGTGCCCCCACAGTAATAGTGTTCCCCAAAGTCCCAGAAGTAATAACGCTCCCATAGTGCTAATACTAGTATTCATGTTCCTTATATTCCCTCAACTGTAATAAAGCCCACCATAATGCCCCCGTAGTAATAATTCTCTTTACAATGTGTAACAGTAAAAATAAAAATGCCCTGTTGTGTGCCAGTATAGAAAATACCTCTTTTTAGTGCCCCTAGTAGAGCCAATGTCGTTTCGACCCCAGTTGAGCGACGGTCCCCATAATGCCATAATTTGCCCCGGTATAAAATACTCCTATATTGTGCTCCAATAGTGCGTCTTCCCTTGTCCCCATGGTGCCTAACAATGTGCCAGTATAAAATGTCCCCATAATGTGTGCCAGTATAATGCCCCTATATAATTACCCCAATAGTGCTCCTATCCCACTTCTCCATAGTGTCCCCCATGTGTTAGTATATAAGAAAGGGCCCCAGAAGATGCCTCCACAGTGCTCCTCTCCCCCATTCTCCATGGTGGCCCCCCATGTGTGCCAGTCAGGGGCGGTCTTGGGCACCACGCATCCTATGCATTTGCGTAGGGCCCCCGGCGTCCAAGGGGGCCCCCACGCTCTTCTCTTGTGCCGGTGCCCAAGACCGCCCGCAGAGGGAGATGAGCGCTTCCATTGTGGAAGCGCTCATCTCCATAGTCATCTGTATCGCCGTCCTCAGCCCGTCTCCCCTGCCCGTTCCTCTGATAGGCTGCAGGCACTGGGCCTGCAGCCTATCAGAGGCCGGCTCAGGCGGCGCGATGACGGCAGCGCGGGACACAGGCCGGAAGAGGCCTGCATCGCATCGCTGCCAGCACCATGGAGGTAAGTATAAGTGTTAAATTTTTTTATTTTTTTTTTTTATTGTAGCAGTCACCGACCGGAGCTCAATTGGGGGCACTGGGGGCATTTTGGGGGCATTTTTACTGGCACATGGGGGCACTGGGGGCATTTTACTGGCACATGGGGGCACTGGGGGCATTTTACTGGCACATGGGGGCATTTTTACTGGCACATGGGGGCACTGTGGGCATTTTACTGGCACATGGGGCACTGTGGACATTTTTACTGGCACATGGGGGGCACTGTGGGCATTTTACTGGCACAATGGGGGCACTGTGGGCATTTTTTCTGGCACATGGGGGCACTGGGGGCATTTTTACTGGCCACATGGGGCACTGGGGGCATTTTTACTGGCACATGGGGGCACTGGGGGCATTTTACTGGCACATGGGGGCATTTTACTGGCACATGGGGGCACTGGGGGCATTTTACTGGCACATGGGGCATTTTACTGGCACATGGGGGCACTGTGGGCATTTTTACTGGCACATGGGGCACTGTGGGCATTTTTACTGGCACATGGGGGCACTGGGGGGCATTTTTACTGGCACATGGGGGCACTGGGGGCATTTTACTGGCACATGGGGGCACTGGGGGCATTTTACTGGCACAATGGGGGCATTTTTACTGGCACATGGGGGCACTGGGGGCATTTTACTGGCACATGGGGGCATTTTTACTGGCACTTGGGGCACTGTGGCATTTTACTGGCACATGGGCACTGTGGGCATTTTACTGGCACCATGGGGGCATCTGGGGGGCATTTTTTGCTGGCACATGGGGGGCATTTTTTACTGGCACATGGGGGCACTGGGGGCATTTTACTGGCACATGGGGGCACTGAGGGCATTTTACTGGCACGGGGCATTTTTACTGGCACATGGGGGCACATGGGGCATTTTTACTGGCACTGGGGCACTGGGGCATTTTTACTGGCACTGGGGGCACTTCCTTACTGGCACATGGGGGCACTGGGGCATTTCTTTATGGCATGGGAGCACTAGGGGCATTTTTACTGGCACTGGGGGCACTTCTTACTGGCACATGGGGGCACTGGGGCATTTCTTACTGGCACATGGGGGCACTGGGGGCATTTCTTACTGGCACATGGGGGCACTGGGGGCATTTTTACTGCCACATGGGGGGCACTGGGGGCATTTTTACTGGTACTGGGGGCATTTTTACTGGCACATGGGGGCACTGGGGGCATTTTTACTGGCACATGGGGGCATTTTTTACTGGCACATAGGGGCACTGGGGGCATTTTTACTGGCACATGGGGGCACTGAGGGCATTATTACTGGCACGGGGCATTTTTACTGGCACATGGGGGCACAATGGGGGCATTTTACTGGCACATGGGGGCACTGGGGGCATTTTTACTGGCACATGGGGGCACTGGGGCATTTTTACTGGCACTGGGGGCAACTTCTTACTGGCACATGGGGGCACTGGGGGCATTTCTTTATGGCATGGGAGCACTAGGGGGCATTTTTCTGGCACATGGGGGCACTGGGGCATTTCTTACTGGCACATGGGGGCACTGGGGGCATTTCTTACTGGCACATGGGGGCACTGGGGCATTTCTTACTGGCACATGATTTTGAGGGGGAATCAATGGGGGGGAACTTCTGGCGCATTATTGGGGCATTTCTTACTGGCACATAATTTGGGGGCATCTATGGGTGGGGAGCACTTTTTACTGGCACATTATTAGGGTGAAATTTTGGGGGCACTTCTTACTGGCACATTGGAAGCATTATACTTCTGGGGCACAGTGGGGACATTAGTACTGTGGGGGGCACTATTACTTGTGGGGGGCACCCTGGCACAGTATCAGCGCAGTTATTTCTGGGGGACGGTATGTTCACACTATTACGGGACAG
This sequence comes from Rhinella marina, assembly GCA_900303285.1. Classification (NCBI taxonomy): domain Eukaryota; kingdom Metazoa; phylum Chordata; class Amphibia; order Anura; family Bufonidae; genus Rhinella; species Rhinella marina. The sequence continues at coordinate 14,635 of ONZH01003860.1, forward strand.
TATTTGCTGGGCGCAGTTATTTTAGGACACTGTGTGCCAATAATTATTGAAGGGCACTATCTGTGTGGTACTAGTGGCACAGTACTGGGGTGGTAGGATGATTTGTCCAGAAGATGGGAGGATGATGGAAAAGTAGTAAACTAAGATTTTTTTCTGTCAAACTGCAGAGATAAGAAATGGCTGAAAAATGGCGTCTGGTCTGAAAGGAGAAGATGAGGAAAGAGAAGATCTACATCCGAGGAGACGTCACTGGATGTAAGAGGTATGAGGCGCTGTATTATACTGGATGTAAGAGGTATGGGGCGCTGTATTATACTGGATGTAAGAGGTATGGGGCACTGTATTATACTGGATGTAAGAGGTATGGGGCGCTGTATTATACTGGATGTAAGAGGTATGGGGCGCTGTATTAGGCGGGGGGGGCCCAAGCTGAACTCTTGCACCAGGGCCCATGAGCCTTTAGCTACGCCCCTGCAGCCCAGCCAATAGAGAGCTGGGAGTCTGGGACACGCCATAGGCTGTGGGCAACCTTGACCCCCCTCCAGTGAGGTGTAGGGGGTGTGTCATTGGGGGGGGCGTGTCATCAGAGGCCGTGTCATCAGGGGTGTGAGGTGTCATTGGGGGGGGCCCCCAGACATAACTTCGCTTAGGGCCCCAGAAATGCCAAGACCGCCCCTGGTGCCAGTATATAAAATAGAGCCCCCATATTGCTACTCCCCCTCCGTAGTGCCCCCATGTGTGCCAGTATATACGATAAAGCCCCATATTTCTGCTCCCCCTCCATAGTGCCCACCACGTGTGCCAGTATATACAATAGAGCCCCCATATTGCTGCTCCCCCTCCATAGTGCCCCATGTGTGCCACTATATTAGATAGGGCCCCCATAGTGCTTCTCCCCTCCATAGTGCCCCCCATGTGTGCCATTACATAACATAGGGCCCCCCCATGTCTGCCAGTATTTAAAATATGGCCCCCCATAGTGCTCCTCCTCCTCTATAGTGCCCCAATGTCTGCCAGTATTTAATACAGGGTCCCCATTGTGCTCCTCCTCTATAGTGCCCCCATGTGTGGCAATACTTAACATAGGGCAGATGTCCAGATAGGGCCCCTAGTAAAGCGGAAAAAAAAAATTAACACTTATACGTAACTCCTTGCCGCTTTCAGCCAGGCGATGCAGGCCTCTTCTGGCCTGTGTCCCACTCTGTACAGCTCAGGCGACACCGGCCTGCGCTGGCCTCTGATAGGCTACAGGCACTCCCTCCCCTGCTCCGCAGCATCTATCTGTATCGCTGTCCTGAGGACGGCGATACAGATGACTATAGAGAGATGAGCGCTTCCACAATGGAAGCGCTCATCTCTCCCTGCCACCGAACCTCTCATGGGCCCCCCTCCCGCATCGGGCCCCTGTGCAGCCGAACCAGCTGCACCGCGATATGTCTGCCCCTGACTGTGCTGTCAGGAAGACGAATGTCATTTGAGAGAGCACTGCTAAAGGACATTTCTGCCCAAGTTTTCTACTATAAATAAACAATTTCCCTAAATAAAGTATATTAGAAAAATGTTCCCTATCCCTGTCCTTACACATAGCAAAAAAATAAATAAATAAAAACATTCTTTAACAAAGAACACTTTAGAAACAATCTGTTTGTAATGAGTTAATAGAATAACGCCCCAGCTTGTATGCAGAGCAGTTCTCATCCACACTGTGGCTGGGTCTGTCACTGTCAATAGATAATTTAAATAACTCATCCCATAACTCATCCCAAAATTTGTGTTTTTCTTATGACAATAATCAGTCATAGTATGTAACTTTTAAATCATCCAATATTCAGCTCTGACTAAATACTTGCAGAAACAGGGCTGAATTAATTAACCTCTAACCATTGCATCTTATCTTCAGAAAAATGCCTGGAGAACTTTCAGTTCATTTGCCATTCTAAACTCCAGTAGAACATTCCTTGTGATGTGGATAATTGAGGCCAAATTAATATCATGTCTTCTCCTTGAGCACATATGTTTGAGATTTAGACTCGAGTTGAGGTGTACTGTTCTGCAGATGTTCAGATTTACGATACACCTTGATCCTTTTCTCTCTCAAATTATGTCAGTAAATGAGCATCAAGGGCTCTTTTATTTGTCATCTCAAGGATATAACACAAGGTAACTATTTGCTTCTTAATCTTGCTAAAGATTGGCCATAGCACATGTTCACTTTAAGAAGGGTGGCTAAACTGATCTTTGAATCATTGCTCCGATTCATCTGACCAATTATTTGCATCATGAATCAAAACTTGTGAAGTTTCGTATTTGCACAAAGTGAACCCATGGTAAGGAGTTTCAATTCAATTCATTTAAGAACATAGAATAAGCCTCACTCCACCTCTGACAAGTTACTTTCAGCAATAACTTAGGGTACTCTCACAATTTACGGTTTCTTGATGCAATTTTAAAAGCTAATATCAGTAGTGGATCATAAAAGGAAGAAAGTATTAAGGACAGATGTCAGATGCTACTTCTTTTTTAATTCCCTCCTGGTTTTGGCCTCCAAAATGACATCAAGAAGTCTGAATGTGTGTCTGTACCCACAGGATGCAATTACACGCTTGCAGCAGCATCTCAATCTGCTGTGGTTACTACTAACTGCTAAGCTACCCCTGTATTTATCATGGTGTGAAGTTGCAAGTATAGGTGCAGGCTAACAATTAGCAGCAGCACGTGTAAGAGCTCCCTTAGACAGCTTTGATAAATGAGGCTCAGAATGTTCCCATAAGACTCGAGTTACTCCACTAGAGCAGATTTTGATGCTAGATCCTCCTTTCCATCATAAACAAATACAATGTAATTTGCAATTCCATTCTGCTCCTAACAGCACGAGCTTTGCTAGGGTCAATACTATCAATCAGATGCCAAATACAGTTATAGGGCTTATGCACACAACCATATGTATTTTGTGGTATGTATTATGCACAGAAAATTATAAGTACTCTTTGTAGTGACTACAAAGTCTACTTTTCAAACTCTATTTACTGTACTTAATTTATTGCATGTAGCAGGGGTATAACTAGAGTCCCATAGAACTCAGGACAAATTTTGGATCCGTCCCCTGACCCCCCAAGAATGTGCAAGATCCAGTGGCATTGCTACATTGCTAGTGTCTATAGACATATATGCCCCCCCCCCACAAAAAAAACAGCATGACCACAAATTACAGTAGTCCCTAACTAATCTCTTAATATAAAAATGAGTTTCTGTCTGTCTGTTCTCTATGCGCGACCAAACTACTTGACCGATTTTCACCAAATTCAGCACACATGTACATCAGGTGTCCGGGAAGGTTTTAGACCAGGTCTCAGCTCTCTACCAGGTCGAAGCCAACAGGGATTAAAAAAATAAAGGTAAAAATCAACTTCTGTCAGCTGCAGGGGTCGGAGGGAGGGTGACTTTCTCTCTGCAACGACACACAGAAACATTAAATGAAATAGATTAAATACACCCGTGCGAAGCGTTGTTTTCTTCCACTGCTACCCATTGCGTGCCCTCATAAATTACCATGGCATCGACCTGTAATTCACGCCACCCTCAAAATAAGGACTTGTCAGGCCACGCCCCTCCCACTCTGCAGCCAACGGGGATTGAAAAAATGAAGGTAAAAATCAACTTCTGTCAGCTGCAGGGGTAGGAGGGTGAATTTCTCTCTGCAACGACACACAGAAACATTAGATGAAATAGACTAATTTTAGACTACGACCGTTCAGTAGTAATAAAAGATGTTTTCTTCCACTACTATCCATTGCGTGTCCTCATAAATTACCATGGTATCGACCTTTAATTCAGACCACCCTCAAAAGAAGGACTTAAAAGCAACCCCCCCAAGGTCCCGCTAAACCACGTCCCCGGTCAGGTCACATCCTCTCCCACTCTGCAGCCAATGGGGATTGAAAAAATGAATGTAAAAATCAACTTCTGTTAGCTGCATTGACTTTCTCTCTGCAACGACACACAGTAACATTAAATGAAATAGATGAAATAAACTAATTTTAGACTACGACCGTTCAATAATAATAAAAGATGTTTTCTTTCACTGCTACCCATTGCGTCTCCTCATAAATTACCATGGCATCGACCTGTAATTCAGGCCACCCTCAAAAGATGGACTTAAAACCCCCGCCCCAGGTCTCGCTAAGTCAGGCCCGACTCGGTCAAGCCACGCCCCCTCCCACTCCGCAGCCAACGGGGATTGAAAAATTGAAGGTAAAAATCAATTTCTGTCAGCTGCAGGGGTGGGAGGGAGGGTGACTTTCACTCTGCAATGACACACACAAACATTAAATGAAATAGATTAAATATACCCGTGCAAAGCAACGTTTTCTTCCACTGCTACCCACTGTGTTTCCTCATAAATTAGCATGACATTTACCTGTAATTCAGGCCACCCTCAAAAGAAGGACTTAACCCCCGCCCCCCCCAAGGTCCCACTAAACCACGCCTATGACCCGGTCAGGTCATGCCCCCTCCCACTCCGCAGCCAATGGAGATTGAAAAAATGAAGGTAAAAATCAACTTCTGTCAGCTGCATTGACTTTCTCTCTGCAACGACACACAGAAACATTAAATGAAATAGATGAAATACCTAGGTGAAGCTGGGTCCTTCTGCTAGTATTGAATAAAAATTACTGTATTAAGATTCCAGTTCTACACATGAGCTGTGCAGGCTACATAACTGAACATAGTACAGTTATATCCAGTGATTTACAAATAACATTTCCCATTTCTTCTCCATCCTTCCCAAACCACCATGAAGACTTCTTCCAGCTACTTCTGCCTGCAGAGTATAATGCATAGATATTTTTGACCCATTACTCTCCGGCTTCCTCATTTTCCCCACTTCTATGCGCGCCATCAATAGTTCCCAAGATGGTAATAGTACCCCTTCGTATCTCCTCATAGTAATAGCCGCACAGTAATAACACCCCATTTGTGGTCCATAAAGAGCATTGCCTCAGTTTGTGTCCCCACACAGTATTGCTCTCATTTTGCACCATACAGTAGTATCATTGCATTTTTAACCCCATACTGTAGTAATGTTCTACTTTGTACCCCAACACAGTAATAATGTACTTCTTTGAACCATCCAAAAAGAAGGGGTAGAAGCAGCACAGCAATATCTATGATCAGGTTCCCGAAGTCCGTTTTTAAACACAAATCCTCAAATGGGGATATAGGGTGCACGCGGTTGTACAGGTCCTGGCTTTAACCCCTTCCCGACCAGCGCCGTACATGTACAGCGCTGCGGGAAGTGACTTCCCGATCAGCGCCGTAGTGCAACAGCGTGCTAATCGGGTGGGTGCAGTAGCCGGACCCCTGCTGTATGCACCGGCATTAACCCTTCATGTGCCGCGGTCAGCGCTGACCGCGGCACATGCGATCCGGGCTGTGGGAAGGGGTGTCCATCGGGTCCCCGCGCTGCTGTGACGGGGACCCGATGGCTTAGCTAATGGAGGCATCCGGCTGCTATCTACGGAAGCCTGTGAGATCCAGCCCCCTGGATCTTACAGGCAGAAGGTTGTAAGTGTATTACATTGAGTAATACACTTACAGCCAATGCATTACAATACAGAAGTATTGTAATGCATTGTAAAGGGGATCAGACCCCCAAAAGTGTAAAAAAAGAAAGTGAAAAAAAAAAAAGTTTTACAAAAAAAAGTTTCAAGTTCCAAAACAAAAAAAGCGTCCTTTTCACAAAATAATATTTAAAAAAATTGTAAAAAATAGGGAAAAAAATAAAAATAGACATATTAGGTATAGCCGCATCCGTATCGACCGGCTCTGTAAAAATATCACATGATCCACCCCACCAGGTGAACGCAGTAAAAAAAAAAAAAACTGTGCCAAAACAGCCATTTTTTGGTCACCTTCCCTTACAAAAAGTGTAATAGCAGGCGATCAAAAAAGCGTATGTACCCCAAAATGGTACCAATCAAGCCGCCATCTTGTCCCGCAAAAAATGAGACCCTACCTAAGACAATCGCCAGAGAAATAAAAAAAAATATGGCTCTCAGAAAATGACAACACAAAAAAATATTTTATTTTGTTCAAAAATGTGTAAAACTTTCCAAAAATAAAAATGTTAGACATATTGGGTATCACCGTGTCCATAACAACCTGCTCTATAAAAATATTACATGAGATGGCCCCCCAGGTGAATGCTGTAAAAAAAATTTTTTAAAAACTATGCCATAACAGCCATTTTTTTTCACCTTGCCTCACAAAAAGTGTAATACCACGCGATCAAAAAGGCGTATTTACCCCAAAATTCTACCAATCAAACCGTCATCTCGTCCCGCAGAAATTTAGACCCTACCTGAGACAATCGCCCAAAAAATAAAAAAATATGGCTCTCAGAAAATAGCAACACAAAAAAAGATTTTATTCTGTTCAAAAATGCATCTAATGTGTAAAACTTTCCAAAAATAAAAATGTTACACATATTTGATATCGCCGCGTCTATAACAACCTGCTCTATAAAACTATTACATGAGATGGCCCCCCAGGTCAATGCTGTAAAAAAAATTTAAAAAAACTATGCCAAAACATCCATTTTTTTCCCTCTTGCCTCACAAAAAGTGTAATAACAGGCGATCAAAAAGGCGTATTTACCCCAAAATGGTACCAATCAAACCATCATCTCGTCCCGCAGAAATTTAGACCCTACCTGTGACAATCGCCCAAAAAATAAAATAGCAACACAAAAAAAGATTTTATTCTGTTCAAAAATAAATTTAATGTGTAAAATTTAACAAAAATAAAAATGGTAGACATATTGGGTATCGCCGCGTCCGTAACAACCTGCTCTATAAAAATATCACATGATTTGCAACCTCAGGTGAATGCTGTAAAAAAAAATTTAAAAATACTATGCCAAAACAGCTATTTTTTTCACCTTGACTCACAAAAAGTGTAATACCAAGCAATCAAAAAATCTTATGTACCCCAAAATGGTACCAATGAAAACGTCACCTCATCCCGCAAAAAATCAGCCCCTACATAAGACAATAACTAAAAAAAAATAAAAATCAATG
>ONZH01003861.1:0-51206 GCA_900303285.1 Rhinella marina
TTGTATGAACACTACGTATATACAATTATTTTGCAAGAGAACTCAAAGTACAGGTGCCAATGAACAGGCTTTTTTTTTTAAATATTTCTAGGTACACAGCCGTGTACTAACAGATCAGACGGTGTGTATGAACACTACGTATATACAATTATTTTGCAAGAGAACGCAAAGTACAGGTGCCAATGAAAAGGCTTTTTTTAAAAAAATATTTCTAGGTACACAGCCGTGTACTAACAGATCAGACGGTGTGTATGAACACTACGTATATACAATTATTTTGCAAGAGATCGCAAAGTACAGGTGCCAATGAAAAGGCTTTTTTTTTTATATATTTCTAGGTACACAGCCGTGTACTAACAGGTCAGACGGTGGGTATTTACACCTGGTATACAAAAAGGGTATTGCAGGCACACAGAACCCAGAACACTAGAGCCAAATAAACTGTATTTAAAAAAAAAAATAAAATTCACAGCCGTATACTGCCAGATCAGATGGTGCATATACACACTAGGTATATAACAGGGTTTTGCAGCCAAAAAGAACGCAGAACAGTAGTGCCAAATATAGTTTTGTATGTAGCAGAGCACCTAATACACCACTAATGCCTCTCTCTGTCCCTACTCCAGCAGCTATCCCGGAATACAGCAACCGTTCTCTGCAGACTGTATATTGTAGTAAAGCTATCACTGTACTGCACTATAGTAGCCCTGATAAGGGCTTTTAATCACGCTCCTGCCTGTCCAACAGCTAAAACCTATCTGTCCCTTCTCCAGCCTCTGTCCCTGACTAACTTCACGCAGCATATGCGAACGAGCAGGAAGAGCTGAGTTTTTAATATTCGAGGTCACATGGTTTTTCCAGCCAATCCATGTAGACGCTGTTTTCGCGCTGCCAGCGTGCTCCGCGGGCCTGTCATACCCCCCCTGCATGTTGATTGGTGGAAAAAGAGCGCCAGGGAAGGTGGGAGGGGAAACGAATTCTAAGTGCGCCATCGCCCTTATACTCGATTGAAATCGAGTATGCCGAATAGCGTAGTATTCGATCGAATACCGGCTCGATCGAACACTACTCGCTCATCTCTAATACTTAACAAAAAAGTGTGAAACAACTGAAAATATGTCTTATATTCTAGGTTCTTCAAAGTAGCCTCCTTTTGCTTTGATTACTGCTTTGCACACTCTTGGCATTCTCTTGATGATCTTCAAGAGGTAGTCACCTGAAATGGTTTTCACTTCACAGGTATATTTCATCTATTTCATTTAATGTTTCTGTGTGTCGTTGCAGAGAGAAAGTCAATGCAGCTGACAGAAGTTGATTTTTACCTTCATTTTTTCAATCCCCATTGGCTGCGGAGTGGGAAGGGGCGTGGCCTGAAGACATGTGACCGTGTGTATGGTAGTTGGGACCCGGCTTCGCCTGGGTATATTTCATCTATTTCATTTAATGTTTGTGTTTGACATTGCAGAGAGAAAGTCTCCCACCCACCTATTCCTGCTGCTGACAGAAGTTGATTTTTACCTTCATTTTTTCAATCCCGATTGGCTGCGGAGTGGGAGGGGGCGTGGCCTCACAGAGTTGGTGGTGTGGCTTAGCAAGACGCTTCGAACGGTTGTAGTCTAAAATTAGTCTATTTCATCTAAAATGTTTGTGTGTTGTTGCAGAGAGAAATTCACCCTCCCACCCCTGCAGCTAACAGAAGTTTATTTTTACCTTCATTTTTTTAATCCCCGTTGGCTGCGGAGTGGGAGGGGGCGCGGCCTGACAGAGTCAGTGGCGTGACTTAGCAAGACGCTTTGCACGGGTGTATTTAATCTATTTCATTTAATGTTTCTGTGTGTGGTTGCAGAAAGAAAGTCAACCTCCCACCCATCCCTACAGCTGACAGAAGTTGATTTTTATCTTTATTTTTTCAATCCCTGTTGGCTACGGAGTGGGAGGGGGTGTGGCCTGATGAGTCAGGGGCGTGGCTTAGCGAAACCTGGGGCAGGGGGTTTTAAGTACTTCTTTTAGGGTGGCCTGAATTTAAGGTCGATACCATGCTTATTTATGAGGCCACGCAATGGGTAGCAGTGGAAGAAAACATCTTTTATTACTACTGAACTGTCTTTGTCTAAAATTAGTCTAAAACATAAGTTATATTTATGGTAACCGGAATACCTTTAACAGTGTCAGTGAATAGAAATGGCTGGGTTATTACCTGAGCTCCTCAGCTGGCTGCTAATTACCTGGCTGTGTTGTTATGGAAACCTGCCCTCCCTGTGTGTGTCTGTGCAGAGAATGGCAGATGGGCTTTAAAACCAAAGCTCCCAGGCTAATATTGGCTAAGGGAGATCATATTTTGGGAATATTTCAGGAACGGTACATCCTAGAGAGATGAGACCTGGTCTAAAACCTTCCCGGACACCTGATGTACCTGTGTGCCGAATTTGGTGAAAAACGGTCCAGTAGTTTGGTCGCGCATAGAGAACAGACAGACAGAAACTCTTTTTTATAATATTAAGATCCCTATATGTATACAGGGTGGGCCATGTGTCACATGGAGGGTCATGTGACACATCAAACTTATTGAGAATTTCACAAGAAAAACAATGGTGTGCTTGGTTTTAACGTAACTTTATTCTTTCATGAGTTATTTACAAGTTTCTGACCACTTATAAAATGTGTTCAAAGTGCTGCCCATTGTGTTGGATTGTCAATGCAACCCTCTTCTCCCACTCTTCACACACTGATAGCAACACCACAGAAGAAATGCTAGCACAGGCTTCCAGTATCCATAGTTTCAGGTGCTGCACATCTCGTATCTTCACAGCATACACAATTGCCTTCAGATGACAGAAAACAACGTGGAGATAACAGAAAACAACGTGGAGATAATTTAAATAGCCCCTCCCCTTACCTGTTCCATTTGTTTCCTGTCCCTCTGGGAAGGTGTGGAGATCCTCCTGAAGGCCTTCGGCTAATAGGAGTTACTTTCTGTGACGCCCTCTGAAGATGTCCCTGGAATTTTGCGGCATAGTAGGGCAGAGAGCAGGGTCGCGGGGCTCGTGGTGTGGCCCCTCCTGCTCTCCGGCATAAGTCCTCTGGTAGAGGCTGCCCCAGGCGATGTACACGCGAAATCTCGCGATAGGACGGCGAGTCACGTGATTAAGCGCTGACGAGATCTCGGTCGGCGTGAGATCTCAGCGAGGCGCTTCCGGGCACACTTCCCCCTAGACACAAGCTTTTTTAAAAGAGGAGGGAAGCGTGGGATATAAACATCCACCTCCTCTTCATGTGTGGAGCCCTGGATGAACCTCAGCGTCCCTTGGAACAGCAGGATGTCGGCACCTTTGGAGCCTGATGCTGGACGCAAGTCTGCAGACCCGACCAGAGCCCTCAGCCCGGTAAGCTCCCTCCCCTGGAGGTTAATATTGCTGAGTTTTAAGTCACTTGTAGATGGTTTGGAAAATACATTTTTTAAGATCACCATTAGGTGGTGGGAATCTTAAATATTTCCCCATAATGCTACTTCTTCCTGATTATATATGTGTATATATATGTATATATATATATATATATATATATATATATATATATGTCATAGGTCAGGGAAGCCCAAAAGACGACAGAAGGCTCTCAGCGAAAAAAGTGTTCCATTTGCAAAAAAAGCCTTCCTACGGGACACAAAAAAACTCTTTGTCCAAAATGTTTGGATAACATCATTTCAGAAGAGTCTCTGTCCCTTTTGGATAATATAAGGAACATAATCAAGGAGCAAGTGAGCAGTGCGTCCATTTCCCAAAAACCATCTACCTCCAATACAATTGTTTCCACTCCTTCTGAAATTGATATTCAGAAAGATCTGGATGAAGGGGAATTAGTCTCAGATTCCAGTTCTGATTCCTTGGAAGACGAGACTGGCCGTCCCCTCTGTTCCATTGAAGAAACTGACTCTCTCCTAAAAACAATATGAGCAACATTGAATTTGGAAGAGTCAAAGCAATAAAAATCCGTTCAGGATGTTATGTTTAAAGACCTAGGAGAAAAGAGAAAAAGAGTGTTTCCTCTTCATGCAAATATTACAAAGCTTATTAAAAAAGAATGGACTGACCCTGAAAAAAGACCTGGGGTCTCCAGAATATTTAAAAGCAAATATCCTTTTGCGGAAGAGGATACAACTCTTTGGGATAAGTGCCCCAAGGTTGACAATGACAAAAATTACCAAAAAATCTGCACTCCCTTTTGAGGACGTTGGTCTACTTAAAGATCCCATGGACAAAAAAAGTGAAGCCTTACTAAGAAAATCTTGGGAGGCATCCACGGCCATTTTGCGACCCGGGGTAGCAGCCACTTATACGGCCAGTTCCATGTCCATCTGGATTAGCCAAATGGAAGAACATCTTTTAGCTTGAACCCCAAGGGAGGATATCATAGCATCCTTACCTATGTTAAAGCAAGCAGCAAATTTCCTGGCGGATGCTTCTGTGGACACCATTAAATTAGCTGCTAGATCATCTGCCCTATCAAATGCCGCCAGAAGAGCGGTATGGCTCAGATCGTGGTCTGGTGATGCGGCCTCAAAAAATAAATTGTGTGGCATTCCCTGTGAGGGGGATAGAGTTTTTGGATCAGTGCCTGATGACATACTAGAAAAAGCTACTGATAGGAAGAAAGGCTTTCCTTGAGATGCAAAAAGCTTTCACCAGAGACAAAGCTTTGGTTCTTCAAAAAGAGGCAGGCAGGATCAGAGAAAAAGGGGGTCCTCAAACTCTTTGCAGTCAGGTAGAGGTAGAGGGAAAGGTTTTCTCTTTAACCCAACAAATTCCTCCCAAAAACCAAATAATCAATGACGCCAGAAGTCCGTTGGGTGTAAGATTAAAAGCTTTTCTTCCCACCTGGGAAAAAATCTCAAGAGCCCCGTGGGTATTAGACTTAATAAAATCAGGATTAAAACTGGAATTCTCCTCTCCTTCTCCAAGCATGTTTTGCATAAACAAAAAGTTAAAAGGAATGAATCAGTCCATCTTACTAGGCCAATTATACAAATTATAGACCAATTATACCAAAGATTTCCCTATTTCAAAAGATGAAGAAGGCAACCTTTCGGGAAATTATGATAATACTAGGTTTGATGTCTTCTACTACCCCAGCAGTGGCATGGCCCAGGCACACTCCAGACCCCTACAGGCTTTTATGTTAAAAAACTGGGACAAGAGCAAATTCTCTTTAGAAAAGAAAATAAGGATCCCTCCACAAATAAAAATCTCCTTGATCTGGTGGCTATGCAGAAAAAACCTTCAAAAAGGGGTAGCTTGGCAGCAGGACGATCCTGTAATCCTGACTACGGATGCCAGCAAATCAGGTTGGGGACCGCTCTTTAAGACATGGAGTTTGGGGGCAAGATCTAAAACAAGCTTCATTCAATCTAAGAGAACTATCAGCAGTTTGGGAAGCCCTAAAAGCCTTTCAATCAGAAATAAAACAAAAAAAATGTAAAAATATTATCAGACAACATAACCACAATAACCTACTTAAACAAACACGGAGGTATAAGAAGTATCTCCTTGGCAAAAATATCAGAAAAAATCTTCCAATGGGCAGAAAGAAATCTGAAGTCCATCACAGGGGTATACATAAGAGGGAAGGACAACACAGTGGCAGACTTCCTGAGCAGAGACTCTTTAAAAGAAGGAGAATTGAGTCTAAATCATAAGGTCTTTCTACAAATAACAACGAGGTGGTCGGTTCCATACCTGGACCTCTTTGCGACCTGTCAGAACAGACAACTAGAAAAATTTTGTTCCTTATCTTACAAGGACCAACCGTTGTTTGTAGACGCCCCCTCTCTCACCGCTGGCCGAGAAAAGTCTTGTACACCTTCCCCCACTTCTCCCTCATTCCAACGGTACTGTCAAAAATATTACAAGAAAGGGCCAGAGTGATCTTAGTTATCCCCTTTTGGCCGAAGAGCTCCTGGTTCCCTCTACTTCTAAATCTGTCAGCAGGGGATTATTGGATTCTGCCCCCTCTACCCGACCTTCTCCACCAGGGTCCAGTCATACACCCCAGATCAACCCAGTTGAAGCTGACGGCATGGCACTTGAGCAGGAATTATTGAGGAAGAAAGGGCTATCTGAAGCGGTAATTTCCACCATTCTATGTAGCCGCAAGCCCATTACGTCCAAGATATCTCTTAGAGCTTGGGAGTCCTTTTTAAAGTTTTCCAGAAATCATTTAGAATCCTCAACTTCAATTGAGTTAACTGTCATTTTAGATTTTCTTCAGGCAGGCCTAGATAAAGGGTTAAAGGTTAGTACGATAAAAGTCCATATTGCAGCCTTGAGTGCCTTTTTAGATATAAAATTGGCTGAATTAGATCTCATTAAAAGATTCATAAAAGGGGCCCTGAGAAGTCGACCTATAACTAGACCTACGATTCCTCCCTGGGAACTAAATTTAGTATTATCTGTGTTATCAGAACATCCTTTTGAGCCTTTAGCTGAGATTTCTCTAAAATTACTATCCTTTAAGGCTGTTTTTCTCGTAGCTGTCACTACAGCTAGAAGGGTGGGGGAAATACAATCATTTGTGTCGCTGCCGTCTTTTGGTTCTCCCTCGGGTCCCTCCGGGAAAGACGGTTTCATTCTCTTGATGTCCGTAGATGCTTACTAACTTACCTAGAATCAACCAAAAATTTCAGGAAAACGGACAGACTTTTTGTACATTTTGCAGGCCCAAATAAAGTACAAGCCGCAAGTAAGACCTCTATCGCAAGATGGATCAGATCGGCAATTATTTTTTGTTATAATTCCAAGAACATAGAACCTCCTGAGGGACTTAAAGCCCATTCAACCCCTTCCATGGCAGCTTCCTGGGCTGAGTCTACACAAGTATAATTAGAAGAAATTTGTCGGGTGGCCACCTGGTCTTCACCAACTACTCTCTTTAAACACTACCAATTAGACGAATTGAATAATAGAGATCTATCTTTTTCTCGCAGAGTGTTATCTGCTGTTGTCCCACCCTAATTATTTTTTTCTTCTGTGTTATTCCTCCTGGTAGGCCATGCTGCTGGGGAGGCGTTGGGAAAAGATGACAATTACTTACCTTTAATTTGATTTTGCTTTAGCCAGCTTGTTTGTTTGATGGATGGATGGATGGATATATATATATATATATATATATATATATATACATATAAAATTTGTTTGTTGCATCCATTTCAGACTTCTCAGTTATTTACTGGAGCAGGTAAGGAGAGGGGGCTATTTAAATGATCTCCACATTGTTTCCTGTCCCTATGGGAGGCGGGGTAATCCTCCTGGTAGGCCATGCCGCTGTGGAGGCTAAGGGAAAATCAAATTACCGGTAAGTCATCTTTCACCTTCCTGACAGAGCCTAATTTTGCAAATTTGTTATGTTACTATATTTGGTAATGACTTTGGAATGCTTTTATTTATTGAACCAATTATCTAAAATGTATTGAAAATTTGGAAATATTTGTTATTTTCTAAATTTGAATTTCTGTGCTTTTAAGACAGATATGTACCTCATGAAATAGTCATTAATTAACATTCACCATTTGTGTACTTTATGTTAGCATTATTTTGTAAATATTTTATTTTTTAGGAGGCTTAGAATTTGTTGGAAAGCTTAGGATTTTAGAAGCAATTTTTGTAGAGCAGGTTGTTACGGACACTGTGATCTTAAATACGTCTATTTTTAATTCAGAACAAACCAATGTAAGTCAATGCTGCCAGAACGGAGTTTGTTTGTTTTTTTTAACTAAAAAAGACAGATCTGGTGCTCATTGACTTACAATGATTTTCATACCGGATGTTTTTTTTTTCAGTTTAGATTTAATTCAAAACTACATCTCCAAAACGGAATGTGTGAAACAGGCCTTAGTTTATCACATACAGCATGCAGAAAGCATTTCATATTTCTCCTAAATGCATATAGACCACAATGTTCTTGTCGTTGTGACTGACCATCTTGCTCAGTTGCAGTTGGCATAAAGACAGTCAGCTGGATGTCTGCTGCTTGATGCATTTTAGCAATAGATTGGCTGTATGGCTACTATTACCCAGACTACTCAGCTCTAACGTGGCATTGCCAGGGGTCGATTGGTCATAAATAGTGATGAGCAAGCCGAATCGGCAATATTCGGGATTCGCACTGCGTCACTGCCAGTTTGAAATGCCCGTTTTTTTCAGCCAATCAGCATCAAAGGGAAGCCTGTGGGAACGCCTGCTGTGATATAACATCCCCTATACCTCCCCAGCAGTGATTGGCTGGCAGTGACATGTGACCTAAATTTACATAAGGTAGGGACCTGCAGCATCAGCCTCATTGTGCTTTTGGGAAGGAGAAGAGACAGACAGAGACAGTGTTAGCTCGTGTACAGTCATGGCCAAAAGTTTTGAGAATGATACAAATATTAATTTTTACAAAGTCTACTGCTTCAGTTTTTATAATGGCAATTTGCATATACTCCAGAATGTTATAAAGAGTGATCAGCTTAACAGCAATTACTTGCAAAGTCAATATTTGCCTAGAAAATGAACTTTATCCCCCAAAACACATTTCAACATCATTGCAGCCCTGCCTTAAAAGGACCAGCTAACATTGTTTCAGTGATTGCTCCATTAACACAGGTGTGGGTGTTGATGAGGACAGGGCTGGAGATCAATCTGTCACGATTAAGTAAGAATGACACCACTGGACACTTTAAAAGGAGGCTGGTGCTTGGCATCATTGTTTCTCTTCTGTTAACCATGGTTATCTCTAAAGAAACACGTGCAGTCATCATTGCACTGCACAAAAATGGCCTAACAGGGAAGAGTATCGCAGCTAGAAAGATTGCACCTCAGTCAACAATCTATCGCATCATCAAGAACTTCAAGGAGAGAGGTTCCATTGTTGCCAAAAAGGCTCCGGGGCGCCCAAGAAAGACCAGCAAGCGCCAGGACTGTCTCTTAAAAGTGTTTCAGCTGTGGGATCGGGCTACCAGCAGTGCAGAGCTTGCTCAGGAATGGCAGCAGGCAGGTGTGAGTGCATCTGCACGCACTGTGAGGCGGAGACTCTTGGAGCAAGGCCTGGTCTCAAGGAGGGCAGCAAAGAAGCCACTTCTCTCCAGAAAAAACATCAGGAACAGACTGATATTCTGCAAAAGGTACAGGGAGTGGACTGCTGAGGACTGGGGTAAAGTCATTTTCTCTGATGAATCCCCTTTTCGATTGTTTGGGACATCTGGAAAACAGCTTATTCGGAGAAGACGAGGTGAGCGCTACCACCAGTCTTGTCTCATGCCAACTGTAAAGCATCCTGAAACCATTCATGTGTGGGGTTGCTTCTCAGCCAAGGGAATCGGCTCTCTCACAGTCTTGCCTAAAAACACAGCCATGAATAAAGAATGGTACCAGAATGTCCTCCGAGAGCAACTTCTCCCAACCGTCCAAGAGCAGTTTGGCGATCAACAATGCCTTTTCCAGCATGATGGAGCACCTTGCCATAAAACAAAGGTGATAACTAAATGGCTCAGGGAACAAAACATAGAGATTTTGGGTCCATGGCCTGGAAACTCCCCAGATCTTAATCCCGTTGAGAACTTGTGGTCAATCATCAAGAGACGGGTGGACAAACAAAAACCTACAAATTCAGACAAAATGCAAGCATTGATTGTGCAAGAATGGACTGCTATCAGTCAGGATTTGGTCTAGAAGTTGATTGAGAGCATGCCAGGGAGAATTGCAGAGGTCCTGAAGAAGAAGGGTCAACACTGCAAATATTGACTTGCTGCATTAACTCATTCTAACTGTCAATATAAGCTTTTGTTACTCATAATATGATTGCAATTATATTTCTGTATGTGATAAAAACATCTGACAAACACACATAAAAACCAGAGGGTAGCAGATCATGTGAAAATATAATATTTGTGTCATTCAAAACTTTTGGCCATGACTGTAGTGTGTGCAGCAAGCAGTTAGGAGTTAGGATAGGAAGCCTCAACAGTCTTTTAAAAGACTATTTATACTCTGAAAAACAGTATACAGTATATACTGTAAGCCTGTATGCTATGTAGGAATAAGAAAACTGTACAGTATATGCTGTAAGCCTGCATTCTGTGCAGAGCTGTGCCTGGTACACCTTGTCCAGCCACACAGATCAAACTATACATATCTAAACAGATATATTCCTGTGCATGACTGTGCAGTGACTAGTGAATACATCTCATCAGCCTGCTATATACCTCAGAGTCTATAGATTCCGTATTGATCTGTGGATTCCCGTTTTATTTGCGCAAACTGCGTACATCTTTTTTTTTTATAGGTCTGAAAATAATCGTACCTGCATATCTATCTACATTGTCCGTTTAATTTCACTGATCCGTAATACACGGTGCAGTGACTAGTGAATACATTTCATCAGCCTGCTATATACCTCAGAGTCTATAGATACCGTATTGATCTGTGGATTCCCATTTTATTTGCGCAAACTGCGTACATCTTTTTTTGGATAGGTCTGAAAATAATCGTACCTGCATATCTATCTACATTGTCCGTTTAATTTCACTGATCCGTAATACACGGTGCAGTGACTAGTGAATACATTTCATCAGCCTGCTATATACCTCAGAGTCTATAGATACCATATTGATCCTTTACAATTATAATAATATAATACTGCTACTGTGCACATGGAGAACCCCAGGGTCAGGGGGAGAGGGGGAAGAGCTGGGAGAGGTGGAAGAGGTGGTCGTGGAGGGAGAGGTGGGAATCGTGGTGGTGCAGTGGTCAGCGGTGATGACCGTGGTGTGCGTGGTGACACAGTGCCGGCTGCTGTGGGTACAGTGGAAACACGTAAGGTCAGGGTGCCTGGTCAACTCCAGAAGTTGGTAGGGCAGCATCCTACAACTCTGACAGACCCCAAACAACAACAGGATGTGGTTCAGTGGATTGCAGAGAGCACGTCCAGCCACGTTTCGTCTGCCCCCTCATCCAGCCAGTCGACTTCTCTGAGCCAGGGTGTCTGTCCTCCAACTCGCCCTCCTTCTCCCCAGCCAGAACCCTCTAGGGGTATGTCCCACGGACAAAATTTATCCATGGAACTCTTCAGCCACCACTTCCCTGATGTGCCAGTGGACGAGCTGCTATGCCCTGATTCTCAGGACCTTTTGCTGTCTCCGGGTTATGAGAGTGGGGAGTTAGCAGTGGCGTCTGAGGAGCTGGTGGAAGATGACAACGAGACACTGTTGTCTGAGGTAGTTGTCAGGGACGTCACTGTGGAGTCAGAGGAAGACCTGGGGGATGATGAGGGGACAGATCCTACTTGGGTGGATGAGGCAACTGGAGGCAGTGGTTCAGACTGTGAGACGACATTAGCACCACAAGCTGCTGAGAGAGCCAGAGGGCTGCGACGAGGGAGAAGCCAGGGCCGAGTCACTACTTCCCCAAGTGCTCCTAGACGCTCAAGCCCGTACTTCCCCAACGCTCCAGCCCGTACTATGCGCCACTCCTTAGTTTGGGAGTACTTTAAGGATGATGAGGCCGATCCTCGTTTGGCGGTGTGCAAGCTGTGCCACACGTCAATGAGCAGGGTTTCAAAATGCAACAACCTGACCACTAGTAGCCTGCGCAAACATTTGGGGAGAAAACACCCCACCAAATGGTTTGCACTTCTGTCAGCTGGTGACGTTGACACAGTTAGTCCAGCAACTGTGTCTCGTCCAAGCCAGGACGTTGCAGCCTCCAGCCCCGAAAGGACCCCTCCAGCTCCATCTCCCTCCCTCTCCTCCACTCATGTGTCCCAGTGCGGCGTTCAACTGTCTCTACCGCAGACATTTGAACGCAAGCGCAAGTACGCAGCCACCCACCCCCATGTGCAAGCTCTAAATGTGCACATCGCCAAGCTGATTAGTTTGGAAATGTTGCTGTACAGGCTTGTGGAGACAGAATCCTTCCGCAACCTTATGGAGGCGGCAGCCCCCCGTTACTCTGTCCCCAGCCGACACTATTTTGCCCGATGTGCCGTCCCCGCCCTGCACCGGCATGTGTCTGAGAACATCGCCCACGCTCTCAAAAACGCGGTTTGTGGTAAAGTCCACATGACCACAGATACGTGGACGAGTACCGGTGGCCAGGGACATTACATCTCCCTCATGGCACATTGGGTCAATCTGGTGGAGGCTGGATCAGAGGCCGATCGTGGGGCTGCACATGTGCTACCCACACCACAAATTGCGGGACATAGTTCCGTCTGTGTGTCTGCGGCACATTATGCCTCCACCTCCTCCTCCACCTCCTCCTCCTCCAAAGTGGAAGTGATGCCCCAATCGTCAAGTCTCATTTCCTCGATGGCCAGCAGTTTCAGCACTGTGGTAGGGAAGCGGCAGCAGGCAGTCCTGAAACTGCTGAGCCTGGGGGATAAGAGGCACACGGCTGAAGAGCTCTTACAGGGCATCAGGGGGCAGACCAATGTGTGGCTGGCACCGCTGAACCTTCAGCCAGGAATGGTGGTCTGCGATAATGGGCGTAACCTGGTGGCGGCTCTGCATCTTGGTGGGCTGACTCACGTGCCATGCATGGCCCATGTGCTCAACTTGGTGGTCCAGCGGTTCCTCAAGACCTACCTCCAGTTGAGTGAGTTGCTCACCAAGGTGCGGCGCATATGCGCCCATTTTCGCAAGTCCACCACCGATGCCGCGACCCTCAGGACTGTGCAAGGGCGGCTACAACTCCCTGTTCACCGGCTGCTGTGTGACGTTCCCACGCGTTGGAATTCGACGTTACACATGCTAGCCAGGGTGTACCAACAATGCAGGGCAGTTGTAGACTGCCAGCTGATCCCCCGAGGTGGTAGTCAGGCCAGTCAGCTTCCTCATGTCTATGCTGAGGAGTGGACGTGGATGGCTGGCATCTGCCAGGTCTTAGGTCCCTTTGAGGAGGCAACAGAGATGGTCAGTGGTGATGCACACATCATCAGTGTCACCATCCCTCTGTTGTGACTCATCCAGAACTACTTGAGAAACCTAAGATCTGAGGATTCAGCAGTGTCACAGGAGGTGGGGAAGACAGTGACATTGAGAGTACCCTGTTGTCAGTTTCGCAGCGCTAAACTGAGGAGGAGAAGGAGGCTGAGGAGGAGGAAGAAACTCTTGGGCACCATGCATCAGGGGGTGATTCCATGCTACCTGTTGAGCGGGTATGGGCCGAGGAGGATGAATTGGGGTCGGAGGAAGGGGGTCGGAGGAGATGGAGAGTCCGCTAAGTGAGGAGGCTGAAGGTTTGCGTGTTGGCACAGTAGGGCACATGGCAGCCTTTATGCTTGGCTGTCTTTGTGATCCCCGGGTCAAGAGGATACTGTCCACCAATGACTATTGGGTGTACACCCTCCTTGACCCACGCTACAAGGACAACTTTGCCCAACTTATACCCGTGGAGGAAAGGAGCACCCGAGTCACTTTCTACCACAAGGCCCTGGTTCAGAAACTGCTACAGGCCTTTCCAGACCAGTCGAGCAACAGGGGGCGGACTGCAGTGGCTGAAGTTGGAGAGGAGGGGTAAAGTCAGTGTAGGCGCCAAGGGCAGGGGTACACTATTCCATGCTTTTGCCAAGTTTCTTAAACCCCAGCAAGACAGTACGACACAGCCACAGGGCAGGTAGAGCAGGGCGGAACAGTACCGCAAGATGGTGAGGGAGTATGTCGCGGACCAGACCAACGTCCTGACTGATAACTCCACACCATGTAATTACTGGCTGGCCAAGCTGGACAGGTGGCCAGAACTTGCGCAGTACGCTCTTGAGGTGCTTGCCTGCCGGGGGTATCATTACGGACAAACGGACGCGCCTGTCCACCGACAACGCCAACATCCTCACGTTCATCAAGATGAACAGGTCATGGATATCCCCCCAGTTCTCATCCCCACCTCAGGCTACCTCCTAAATTGCTTGCTTTCCTCTTCCTCCTCTTCATCTGAGTTGCACATGCAACAATTTTTCAGGAAAGTCATAGCGCTTTCTACTAACAATTTTTCAGGAAAGTCATCCGTCTTTCCAATAACAATTTTTCAGGAAAGTCATTGTGCTTTCTAAAAACAATTTTTCTGGAAAGTCATCGCGCTTTCAAAAAAAATTTTTTCAGGAAAGTCATCCGGCTTTCTAAAAACAATTTTTAAGGAGTCATGCGGCTTTGTAACCAAATTTTTTATGAAAGGCCATGGGGTTCTATACACACAGTGCTGACGGAAGCCCATCAGCCTTTCTAAACACAATGCCAACTGCCTCTCCGAAGCGGTTGTGGTGCTGATGTTGCCTCACACTTAAAATTGATCTGTTCCTGTGCCTGATCCACCCAAGTTGAATCTGTCCCATCATGAGAAAGTCCCCCCAAGGAGTCCCCACTGTAACTTGCTTCCCATACAACTACCTCACCCCCCGACACCTGTGTCTCGCCATTGTCCACCACCTCCTCAGACAACACTGGTAAATCCCCACTGTCAGCACACGGAGACTGTAAAAGGTCTTGCGAATTGGGGCAGAGAATGTTCTGGGGTAGCACATCAGAGAAGGGGTGACTATGGGGTTCCAGGGAGTACGTGACCACATGCAATCTCCATCCAAAAAGTCATACTGAGGCTCACCACCATGCTTTACACTGCAATCTTATTACTGAGGCTCACCACCATGCTTTACACTGCAATCTTATTGAAAGACAGACAATCAGGGGTTCACCGCCAGGTTGTCAGGCAGCATTTTTAAGTGGGTCACCATTACCGTGTCCCTGAAAATTGCCTTGGGGTCATCACCAGACTATTGGCCAGATTTAGAAAAAATGGTGCAATTAGGGAGCCTCAGAGGCATCCCTACATGCTGCCCCTGGTGTTTCCTATGCATTTCCAAGGTGTTTCCATCATTTTCTGAGGTTTTCAGATGTTGGGGCAAACTTGACTGTGCAGAACCTTTGGCCCCTGCAAAAATATTCGGGTCTCCCATAGACTTTAATGGGATTCGTGATTCGGCCCGAACCCACGAATCCCGCGAAAAATTCGGGCCGAATTCTGAATCCCCGAATCTTTTAGGATTCGCTCAACTCTAGTCATAAACACTACAGGGAAATTTCCCAGTAGGCCAATATCTAGGACAGTCACCCAAACCCTCGGCTCGGTTCAAAATGAACTCATTTTTTGTCATGCATCTGACCAGCAGCCGCAGGGCCTTCCTGAATTAAACTGTATTGAAATTCTCAGAACAGCAATGCATTTGAATACTGTGAGACAGGTGGCAGTATTTTGTACTGCACTGTGATATTTGGTTCAGCTGGGGTGGAGTATTGCTCTGCACTAAGGTATTGCTGGCCCTGCCTGCTTCTGTTGTCCCTGCCTACATATGTTGGCCCTGCCTACTTATGCTGCCCCGTCTTTTGTCAATTTGGACCACCTGAAACATAGGGAAACTGTTAGCTTTTTTTCAGGGCTACTTATATTTCCCAGTCTGCCCCTGGCAATGCTTAACTGTACACATATAATAAGAGGGAAAGGGAGTGAAAGAGATGCAATGCCCTGCTTCTGTTGGGGATGGGAGGATGTCTATGGAGGAGGATGTGGAGGAAGCAGAATAGCAGCTGATATGGGACCCAGACTGACATAAAAAGTGTAGGTGTGAATAAGACCGCTCCTCATTGCTACAGTGCTGCCGCACCACTGCAGTGGAAAACATTGACCCAGTGTGCCAGGCAAGACATGTACGGTGTCCAAGGTGGTGTGCCCCTTACCGCACAGTAAGAATTGTAAGAAGCAGCCCATGTTCTCCACCAGGTGACAGTACAAAGCTTGAATGGCTTTTTTGGAGAAATGGGACTAGATATCTTTCAGCGCAACTGACTTCATGCCTTCAGCTCCCGAACAATAGCAGAATCCACTAAGTGGTACAGCAGTGTTCGCACCACTAGCAGCTTGGCGAGGTGGGAGTTAAGCTTGCGCACAAGCAAAATGCAGTACACATGCAGTTGTTTCCTGGCCACATATTCCATTATCGATGGCTATCAACTGAGCAGAGTATGAGGAGGAGTAGTCTGAGCAGGAGAAGTAGCTGATGATGACAATGAAAACGACACTGTATTGCACATATGGCTTCCGTAAATGAGAGTGGAAGAAGGAGGACACTCTTCTAGTGCTAGCTGGCAGCCATTTGTATTTTCCCGCAGGAAAGGTGTCTTCGTTTGTGTTTCAACTCCCACACCATTTTAATACTGCAATTCTTGCACACAGAAAAGCTTTTGTCTTCCTTCACTATTGAGAAAAATTGCCAGTAGAGATGAGTGAATCGAAGCTGACGAAGTGGAATTCGTTATGAATTTCATGGAAAATTCGATTCGCCACGAATGCGAATTTCATGGCGATTCGTGGTAACAAATCTTATTTTTTTTCCCCCTAAAATGGCCGCAAGCACATGGCATAACATGGGGGAAGGATTTCTGGAACAAAGAAGTAAACACCCACAATGCGATCACATGCAGACATGTAGCCAATTAGCAGCAAGCCAGGTCCTGTGATGTCACAGCCCTATAAATAGCTCTGCAGCGCTGGAATCCGACATTTGCAATTGATTTTAGACCAGAGACAGACGTCAGGAGAGATAGGGCAAGTGATAGAAAAACGTTACTAAAGAAAAGAAATGAGGAGATCAGGGATAGATAATCAGAATTGCAGGGATAGGAGAGGGCAGAATCCATAGGGGATTATCAGGCAGTGAAATTGCTATTCTGGTACACTGAGCAGCAGTGACTGGGTGTTGAGGTTTGGGGCACTCTGTTCTAAAGGCTATATTGGGGTGCTTTATTCAAAGAAGCACCACTTGTGTTCCTTGTTGCAGTGCAGTAAGAGAGTCAGAGCTTTGTTTGGGGAACATATATAGAGAAAAACAAAAAAAGTTATCTTTTGTGATGTGTTCGGTAAAAAAAAAAAAACTTCCTTGGCGAAGTTGAATTGGCCAAAAAACTGTTTTTTTGCGGTTGTTCATTTTAATTAAGTATTTTTGGCGTCATTCGCCATCCAAACAGAAAAGCGTGATATTGTGCTAACGTAGTCAGTGAAGTTGAATTGCCCAAAAAAGAGTTAAAACGTGGTTCTGGGCTCGTTCCTTTTAAATCGATAGTCGCAGCGTCAGTCGCTGTAAAAAAAGAAAAAAAAAGAAAGGTTATATTTTGGGTTGTGTTTTGGGAAAAAAAAAATCAAAATTCGTAGGCGAAGTTGAATTGGCCAAAAAACAGTTAATAGGTTTTTTTGCGGTTGTTCATTTTAACTAAGTATATTTGGCGTCATTCGCCATCCAAACAGAAAAGAATGATATTGTGCTAACATAGTCAGTGAAGTTGAATTGCCCAAAAAAGAGTTAAGACGTGGTTCTGGGCTCGTTCCTTTTAAATCGATAGTTGCAGCGTCAGTCGCTGTAAAAAAAAGAAAAAAGAAAAAAAAAAGGTTATATTTTGGGCTGTGTTTTGGGGAAAAAAATCAAACTTCCTCGGCGAAGTTGAATTGGCCAAAAAACAGTTAATAGGTTTTATTGTGGTTGTTCATTTTAACTAAGTATTTTTGGCGTCATTTGCGTGATATTGTGCTAACGTAGTCAGTGACGTTGAATTGCCCAAAAAAGAGTTAAGACGTGGTTTTCGACTTGTTCCTTTTAAATTGATAGTCGCAGCGTCAGTCACTATATAAACAAAGTGTATAGTGCTGTGCAGTAACCCATTGTACTGCAGTTCAGTAACCCATTGTTAACACACTGTGTAGGTGACGTTATTTCTGAAAGAAATAGTTAAGCCGTTGTGCAAGGCAGTGAGAAAAGTATAATTTTTGGGGGTATTCTTCATTTTATTTTAATTTTTTTTTATCAAACAGGATGTCAGTGTCACGCTACAGTGTGGGTGGGGAACTCCACACCGAGCATACACCGATACACTACAGTGAGAAGAAGACCGATTAGCAGGTAAGAAGCCAGTGGCAAGGAATACCACTGAACCAAGTGCACCGGAAATACCAGAAACCAAATCCAGAGGGCAGAAACCCAGTAAGCACCGATCTTCACAGAGCCCCAGATGGTTGGGATGCACTTATCCAGAACTCACTGGCTGCACCTCCAGGATGGTCCCGATGCACCTGGCAATTTACCTGCTGATACTGCTGATAGAAGCACCAGCAGTCCACACACCAAAGACTGGAACCCAGGCACATGTACTGGAACCTGAACACCTAACAGGACACAGTACACACAACACACCCAGGAACCAGCTCACCGGCAACAACTCACAGTATCGCTGTTCCCCCTCCGGGGAACCCTAGAGCCCTCTCACTGAAGGCACATACATACAGGGAATGTCTGGACTCCATGTCAGAAGACACATGGCAGTCACAGACCAAACACCCACCCGGACATAAACCACACACCACATAACCGGGATAAGGGAAGGGGATGAGAAGACCTCGGGAAGACCTCGATGACATATTAGGTGGCCACCAGGACTGGGCAGATGGAATCCCAGGAAAGGTGCATCGCTCCAGCACCAACGGAGGCTGGAGCACAACTAACCCACAAGGCTAACAACAACAGAAGAAAAGCACCTAGTGACCGCACCCAGGTCAATATGTTAACCCCATGAGAACCAGACAGGGAAAGAGGGAAGTATGCAATAAGAAGGGAACATACCAGCAACCAAAACTACACATTGCCCCTGGCAACTAGCAACCTCGGAATACCACCGTAGCCAGAATGCCAGGACACAAACATGAGCAACATGGAAGCCGTGTCACGGAGAACAACCGAGACACCACCAATGTACACGTTGCCCCTGGCAACCAGCATACAACCACATCCGGAATACCAGGGCACAAACATGAGCAACATGAAACATGTGTCACGATAACCAAACGGTACGTGACAGTCAGACAGAGGGGTCACAGGCCCTTCACAGGGGAGGGGCAGTGGCACAAATTTTTTGGGAACAGGCACAGGTCTCAGCAGAGGAAGGGGACGTGGCATTAGAGGTCACTCGGCGAGGACACAGCTACCGGTGTCATCTAGTGGTCGTGTGTTGACCACCAACCCAGATGTTCTTGAATGGTTGACTCTATCATCCACTTCCTTCCAGATGACATCTGAAACCCCCAGCGAAGAGTCGGTGGGTTCGTCAGACACAACCCTTAGTTGGCATGGGCCTGAAGCAGCTCCAGTGCCCTCATCTGTCCTCAACCTGCCTCTGTCCTTTTCGGTTCCCTCAGCCAGAGAAGTACTATATGCTGTGGGCTCTGAGCCACTATACAGCGAGGACGAACTACTTGAGGACAGTCAGCAGCTACTGGGAAGCCAAGAGGTGGGGCAGAAATTCGCTCCTTCCAGTAGGCGGTCAAGTACTGATGAGGAGAGTGTAGTGGGAGGTGATGTTGAGAGCGGTCTGGCTTTGTACACCGAGACAGTTAAGGAGGACATTAGCGACGTGCAAACTGTAGTTAATGATGATGTAGCCGATCGCACTTGGGAGCTGGGTGAAGCAAGGGCTTCATCATCATTATCATCATCTGCAGACAAGACTGACAGCTTGCGCGTCAGGCAGCGGCGCAGGCAGCAAGTTGGCAGTGTGGCCGTTAGTCAACGAGGTGGCAGCAGTGCGAGGTTGGGAGCCAAACGGGCACAGGGTAGACTGCACTCTTCGCAGGTGCTTTACGGCCTTGAAAAGAGTGGCGCAGGGGCTCAGCCAGGCAGCGGAGGTACCACTCAGTCAGTGCGGAGTGTTGGTGGTAAAATCGCCTACTCAGCGGTGTGGAAGTTTTTTGTTAAGATGCCTGAGGAGGTGAACATGGTTATATGTAGAATCTGTGGTCAGAAAGTGAAGCATGGCCAGGCTGCTAATGTTGATACCACGACCCTGCGCCAACATATGTAGCATCACCACAAAGTTGCCTGGGAGAACCGTGGCTCAGATGTGCCGGTCCAGTCGGGAGCAGCAAAAACAGCATCCAGTGGCACGCATCCCATTTCAGGCAGTCAAGGCTCCAGCACCTCTGCTGAAGGGAGCTGTCTGTCATTATCTACCGCTCCAGATGCTCCTGTTCCTCCTCCTCTTATTCCTCGCCACTCATTACGGCAGCAGTCGTTCACCGAGGCAATTGCAAAGAGACAGCAGTATGTGTCCAGCCATCCTACAGGGCAGAAGCTGACCGTGCTCCTGTCCAAGTTGCTCGTGCTGCAGTCCCTCCCTTTTCAACTGGTGGACTCTGCACCATTCAGAGAAATGATGGCTTGTGGAGAGTCCCAAGCCGTCATTTCTTTGCCAAAAAGTCAGTCCCAGCCCTGCACAAATATGTAGAAGAGAAGGTGGCCTAGTCCTTGAGCCTATCGGTGTCTGCCAAAGTGCACGGCAGCGCCGACGGGTGGAGTTGTAACTACGGTCAAGGCCAGTACATGTCCTTTACGGCCCACTGGGTCAATGTGCTTCCTGCCTAGCTACTTGAGCAACTTGAACAGATGACGCTACTTTCTCCTCCTTGTTGTCAAACTGCTGATCCTGTGCTAATGTCCAGCTCCTTCTCCACCACCTCAGCCTCCACTGCAGGGCCAAGTCATAGTGCTCCTCCAGTGTACCACATGTGCAGGGCATGGCGGTGTCACGCAGTTCTACACCTGGATTGCCTGGGCGAACTAAGTCACACGGGAGTAACTGCTCCGCGTCATAAAAGAAGAAATTGATTGCTGGCTTTCTCCGCAACAACTAAAAATCGGAACCATGGTGACAGATAACGGAAAGAACATGGTCTCCGCGCTGCGCCAAGGAGGGCTGAGCCATGAGCCCTGCATGGCGCACGTATTTAATCTGGTTGTCAAACAGTTCCTCAAGTCTTATACCCAACTGCAAAACATTCTAAAATTTTTTGATGTCAGCCAGTGGAAGCCAGTGGCAGCTCATGCGTGACACCTGCCGCTTGCTCAGGCCCTTTGAGGAGGCCACATTATTTCTCAGTGGCCAGGACTACGGTATGAACAACGTCATTCCACTGCTTCATGTCCTGGAACAGATGCTGCAAAATCTTTCTGGTCAGGGGACTGGAGACGTGGAGACTGTATCTCACGGCCACATGAGTCCAGTGGGGGCTGAACTGGAGGAGGAGGAGGACATTGGAGCACAAGCATTTAGTGGTTTTTCTACCCAGGTGACAGAAGAGGAGGAGCAGGAACAGCCAGAGGAGGTAGAGGGAGATGAGGAAGATGAGACAGATGACCCAGAGATACCATGGCAGTATACAGTGGAGTTGGAGGCAGGGAGTCTCTCCGAATCACTTGCGCAAATGGCCCGATGAATGCTCACTTGCTTACTGTACATAGTGACAGCCGAAAAGTCACCATCCGGCAGAGGGATGATTTCTGGCTCTCCACCCTCTTGGACCCTCGCTACCGGTCTAAAATGGGGGCCTTTTTTTTAACATGCTGAGAGGGAGGACAAACTGAAGTACTATAGAGATATCCTATGTAGTCAGTTGGCTGCTGCCTATCTGCGTCATCGTCCATCCTCTCGCAGGTCTGACCGGGGGGTCCCTCAGCGCTCACGTACCACTGCCACAGCTGCTGTGGGGGGGGGGGGGGGTTAGGAGCAGTACCAGCTCCATCAGCAGCAACTTGAGTCTGGAGTCGCTGATGAGCAGCATTCTTCACCCTCCAAGTGCGGAATATACTCACCAGCAGCAGCAGGTAGACCAGGAGCAGACCCTGAACCAGCAGGTGGTGGCCTACTTGGACAGCACCCTGCCACCCCACATTGAAGATCCGCTGGACTACTGGGCAGCCAAACTGGATTTGTGGCCACAACTGGCCGAGTTTGCACTGGAGAAGCTGTCCTGCCCGGCTAGAAGTGTGGCATCAGAACGGGTTTTCAGTGCGGTGGGGGCCATAGTTACCCAAAGGAGAATTTGCCTGTCCTTCCAAAATGTGGAAAGACTTACCTTTGTCAAGATGAATCAGGCGTGGATCAGCCAGGATTTCCACCCACCAACGCCTGATGCATCAGATTAGATCAGCCATGATGCGTCACCCAAACCTTGACAAATGAGACTGTATTCTTCAGGCTACCTGCCTCAGCCAATCTTATGATGCTGCCACCCGCCTGATGCCACACATCTGCCAGCTGCTCCTTCTACCACCCAGCATCTTTACCAGTGACTGGTATTGCAACCCACCTCTCCACTGACCCAATATGTAGCCTTCTGATGCTGCTGCCACTTCAACAATCAGGTCTCCTCATGCTGCTACTGCTGTCACCTCCAGGCTATGTCACCATGCCACTCTGTGGCCTGATGCTGCTGCTTCCGCCTCCACCCACTGTGTCCTAGCTGACGCTATGTCCAAATTATATAATTGTGCCTAATCATGCTGCTGCAGCCGCCTCCTAGCTGCCGCTACCTCCAAATTATATAATTGTGCCACTCTACGTTATGCTGCTGCTGCCGCCTCCACACGCTGTGTCCTAGCTGCCGCTACCTCCAAATTATGCAATTGTGACACTCTACGGTATGATGCTGCTTCTGCTCCTGCCGCCTCCACACACTGTGTCCTAGCTGCTGCTACCTCCAAATTATGTGATTGTGCCACTCTGTGGCCTACTCATGCTGCTTCCGCCTCCACATGCTGTTTCATAGCTGCCGCTACCTCCAAATTATGTAATTATGCCACTCTGTGGCCTACTCATGCTGCTGCTGCCGCCGCCACACGCTGTGTCCTAGCTGCTGCTACCTCCAAATTATGTGATTGTGCCATTCTGTAGCCTACTCATGCTGCTGCCGCTCCACAAGCTGTGTCCTAGCTGCCGCTACCTCTAAATTATGTAATTGTGCCACTCTGTGGCCTACTCATGCTGCTGCTTCCGCCTCCACAAGCTGTGTCCTAGCTGCCGCTACCTCCAAGTTATGTGATTGTGCCACTCTGTGGCCTACTCATGCTGCTGCCGCCTCCACAAGCTGTGTCCTAGCTGCCCGCTACCTCCAAATTATATGATTGTGCCACTCTGTGGCCTACTCATGCTGCTGCCGCCTCCACACGCTATGTCCTAGCTGCCACTACCTGCAAATTATGTAATTGTACCACTCCGTGGCCTACTCATGCTGCTGCCGCTGCCTCCACACGCTGTGTCCTAGCTGCCGCCACCTCCAAATTATGTAGTTGTGCCACTCTGTGGCCTACTCATGCTGCTGCCGCCACCTCCACACACTGTGTCCTAGCTGCCGCCACCTCCAAATTATGTAATTGTGCCACTCTGTGGCCTACTCATGCTGCTGCCGCCTCCACACGCTGTGTCCTAGCTGCCGCTACCTCCAAATTATGTAATTGTACCACTCCGTGGCCTACTCATGCTGCTGCCGCCGCCTCCACACGCTGTGTCCTAGCTGCCACAATCTCCAAATTATGTAGTTGTGCCACTCTGTGGCCTACTCATGCTGCTGCCGCCACCTCCACACACTGTGTTCTAGCTGCCGCTACCTCCAAATTATGTAATTGTGCCACTCTATGGTATGTTGCATGTCTCATTAAAATTAGTACATCTCTTGCTGCCTCTCCCACTCTGTGACCTTGAAATATATTCGACTGCTGCCTCTTGCAGATGCTGTTACTGTGCCACTCTGTGGCCTTGAAATGTATTTGACTGCTGCCTCTTGCAGATGCTGTTACTGTGCCACTCTGTGGCCTTGAAATGTATTCGACTGCTTCCTCTTGCAGATGCTGTTACTGTGCCACTCTGTAGCCTTGAAATGTATTCGACTGCAGCCTCTTGCAAATGCTGTTACTGTGCCACTCTGTGGCTTTGAAATGTATTCGACTGCTGCCTCTTGCAGAAGCTGTTACTGTGCCTCTATGTGGTCTTGAAATGTATTCGACTGCTGCTGCCTCTTGCAGATGCTGTTACAGTGCAACTCGTTGGCCTAGTAAATTTGTCCGACTGCTGCTGCCGCCTCTTCCAGGGTCTGTCATTCTGCAACTCTGTGGCCTCAAAATTGATTAGAATTTTTTGGACCTTCTGCTCGGCAACAGCATGTCACTTGTAAATCTTTGGAACGTTCTGTAGTCCTATTCCATTATTCATAGCTCAAGTATACAGGAAACCCTGTTTGTTTTGAACATTCGAATTTTTAAAAGTAAACGATTCCGGGCCCCTGGACACTCAGCGATGAGCATGGTCCCACAGGTGGTAGCTCAGCTCCCTGCAGACCGCCAGCTCGATCTCAAGATGCAACTCCGAGCTTTCTTGGTGTACTGTGTCAATACTGACATTTTGCCACCGTTGAGGCAAAGCTGGAGCCTTCACTGCAACTCCTCTTTCTTACGTTCCCGCCCGCTGGCATAACCAGCCCCAATAGTGATAAGAACATATACTACAGTTGATCTTAACCAAAAGGCAGATAATTCTTTTTTATGGTCTGCTCTTCAGGGTATGTCACCGTGCCACTCTCCGGCCTGATGCTGCTGCCGCTGCTGCCGATTACACGTTCCGTCTCCTAGCTGCCGCTACGTCAAAATTATGTAATTGTGCCACTCTGTGGCCTCCAAATTGTACTACTACTTCCACTGCTGCTGCCACTTCCAGGGTCTGTCATTCTGCCACTCTGTGGGCTACTCATGCTGCTGCCACCTGGCCACACTGTCGTCGTGCCACTCTATAGTTTGCTGATACTTCTGCCTCTGCCATCTCCACGCTGTCTGGGGGGCTCTGCTTGTATAAGCGTGTAATAGGACAGGTTCTGTCGAAATGTATGTGGAATTAGTGAATTGGTGTAAAAGGCGTGCGCTTTTGGCGCTCTAGTAGGATCTTGGGCCTCTGCACGATTCTTTATAGCTGGCGCTAACATTGACCTGTAAGGCTGAGTTCAGACTTGAGTTATTTGGTGAGTTTTGGCCCCTTAACTGCCCAAATACATAAAAGTGTGCAGCGATTCTTTCACTACCACAGTAGACTCCCTATGCGTTTTACTGCTCTCTGCAGCGGATTGCCACGGATGAGGCCACCACCCTCCTCCTCTGATGTCCTCCTGTTAAAGGAGCTATTAATTACTAATATTTTGTGGAATATTAATAATCAATATTCATAAATAGGCGTAACCTGCTATTGCTAGCTCCGCCTATTTATTTCCTTTATTCAGTCCGTTCCCTGCACGCTGTGTACTGAACTGTACTATGGCGGCTACACAAAAGACAATGTATACAGTATTTTGAATAATAAAAAGGATTTATTACAAAATAACACGTCTACGGTCTAATATTTAGACTATATCTATTATATATTTATATTGGTGTATATAAATATATATACATATAGCCGCACAACAATACAATAACACAACCTCAGTATAAAAACTCAACTACACTGCACAATCCCACTTAATTCCACCCACAATACTAACTAAACATACATACACACACTCACACAGAATTACAGCAATCACAGCAGTACCCTCCCAAGCCTACTACTAGCTGTCCCTAAAAGTGGTTACAGGGGTTATAGGGGAATGCAAGGGGTTATCTGCAGTGATAAGGCACTGCAGTGGTCAGGAGTTTGGGGATAATTAGGGGTAACAGGGAGTTCCATGGGTACTTAGCCAGTCTCTGTTTCTGGAGGGCCTGCTTGGCTTCCTTCCTCTGTGGTGATGAGTCCCCTCTCCTCCTGGTGGTCAAAAGCCCCTCTGCTTGTGGTGGTCAAAGCTCTTCTGCCCAGTGGAGGTCAAAGCTCCTCCCTAGTCCCCCAAATGCTGGAGTAGTGGGGGGAAGGTGGCTTTCCATATGGCAGAGGTGTGGATGGCCAATGCTATAAAAACAGGTTTAGCAAGTCACCAACTGCTTGATTGGGATCTCCACACAATGCAAGCAATGGAGGCCAACACCCCTGTTCATAGCAAGCCTTGCTGTGAATAGCTGATACCACAGGTCTGTGACAAAGGGTAGATGATCTTATCAATCCTCTGTCCTTTGATGTGCCCGAGACTGTCATCAGGGCGGCGTCTCCCTCCTGCAAGTGCGCTGGTATGCGCCTCCAGGGGGATGCAGGGTGGAGGGTCAGTTTATATGTATATAGATAAATGCATATAAAACTGGGGCATATATACATGTATCTATATACATTAGGAGCAGCTGGGGGCACAATATAATATATATAGGGGGCATCATATGCATCAGAGGGCACCACATATTGGGGCATATCTGGAGACCCACAGATACATATATAGAAGGCCCATATATAGATATACATGTATATGCATGCCTCATTAAGGGGGCATGCATGCATATACATATACACACATACATACCAGCACTTCCTTCTACACCTCCTTAGCATCCAAATGCAGGCCAAATGCTAAATGTTCTCACACAGGGAGACACACATTAACATGGAGGTTCTCTTGAGTATCTTCCATAGTGCAAAGTGGGGCTTTTTTGTTTTAGGAAAAAAGATGGTCCCACTAGTTTGGGGAAGTAAGGACAGAGAGGATGTAACTCAAAGGCTTATCTAGGGTTGCAAGGAGTAAGAGCAGGAGGAATGCTGTGACCCCATGATGCTAAACTCAGGTGACATCAACATTAGGGATGAGCGGACCGCTGGATGTCTGGGTTTGAAAGGTTGTTTACAGCCATATTAGTGCCTCAATGTTCAGGTCCCCATTGACTTCAGTTGGGTTTGTTGTTCGGGGTCAAATTCAGGTCAAGTTCTGAACCCGAACCGAAATTTAAAACAAAGTTTAGCCGATCTCTTCGAACCCGGACATCCAGAGGTCCGCTCATCTCTACTTGTAATATAACACTGAATGGTTTCTTGAAGTAATATACATGTTTACTAGCACGGGTATAAAGCACCAAAATGCCAAATTACAATCAGTAAACTGTTTTTTAATTTAAAAGGGGCGGGGCAATTTCTGCTGCAGATTGTATGCTATGACAGCAAGCCTATAAACTGTAGAAACTTTTTTTTTTTTTAAAAAAGCTGGTTGGTTGTTAAATAGGAGTTCCTTCCACGATTCAGAACTTGCTAATGCGCTGTATGCAAGGCCGGGACGAGGTATTTTGTCACCCTATATGGAACAGGCAAATTGTGCCCCCCGTTCCCTGAAACAATTTAAAGAGACATTTCTTCCTAATAAAGAGATTGAAACTCACTTTAAAAGAAACAGTCATGGGCTAAGCCAGTGACTTACAGGTGACATCTCCATGGATTTCAGTTATTCACTCTCCTTTTCTCCTCCATTTGGTCTAGACCATCACGGATGTCTTTGGTCTTTGGTGTGCAGCCCTTTCTGCCACATACGAAGACACCTGCATTACTATATCATACATGGTAGATGAGGGATTGTTACAGGTTTTGCAAATCAGCCCCCATATTTATACAAACCTGAGATCAGTTTCCAAATTTATACAGACCTGAAATCAGCCCCAAAATTTATACAGACCCCAGATGAGACCCCAAATTCATACAGACCCCAGATCCGACACCAAGTTTATATAGCCTCCACATCATCCCCAAATGTATTCAGACCCCAGATCAAAAAGTTTAAGCAGTGCCCAGATCAACCCCCAAATTAATACAGACCACTGTGTCATCCTGCTGCTTCTCCCAATGCTGTACCCGCTATGCTCCCCCATGTCCACAAACAGTATACTGTCAGAAATAGCAGTACCATGCAGATAGTCTCCAGCATAGAAAAAGGGGGTCATGCTGCGGTGGCTAGAAACACAAAGGAAAAAAATACAAAAATTTTAGATTCTTGGCAAGTACATTTTGTACAAAATTATTTGGGCTCGTCTGCCAAACGTCAAGGTGATCTCTGTAAGACGGGAACCTAACACTAAATGCTACCTGTTATGTGCCACAATGGCTACCATAAAATTAAGGCAGTGCAGGTTCCCCATGCATGCTGGGTCCACTTTGCTTTTTATCATTTTTGGTGCCCAAATGGCCTCCATTCAATCCAGGGAATTCAGGTACCAACATGCATGCCAAGCCCACCTTATACTACTCCTGGTGCGAGAGGAGAGGTATAGAATGGACTATCATTGCATTCATAGAAAGCCATCTGGCGCCAGGAGAGGTATATGGTAGGCTCGGCATGCATGTTGGTACCTGCATTCCCTGGATTAAATGGAGGTCATTTTGGCACCAAAAATGATAAAAAGCAGAGTGGACCCAGCTTGCATGTGGAACCTGCACTCCCTGAATTTTATGGTAGCCATTGTTGCACATAAAAGGTAGCATTTAGTGTTAGTCTCCCTCATAGTAATAGTGCTCCGTGACTGCCCTCATTAGAAATTGTGTCCCCAGTAATGATAATACTACCCAAGAGTGCACCCATTAGTAGCAATTCCCTCCATATTGTGCTTATTAATAATGCCCCCAAAGTACCCCCAGTAGTGATAACATCACCATAGTTACCCCCAGCATTCATAATGACCTTGACCTTCCTGCAGTTCCTCACCACACCATATTTCCAGTATATAATGCTCCTTGGCTCCCACTTGGTAGAGCCAGTTGCAGATCAAGGATTCTCCCCTTCCAAGATAGTACTTATTCATCTGTGGATGCCCCACCCTGCCCCTCCATCTTAATTCTAAGTCCAACCTTAATCCTTCCCCCAATTGCAGCAGCCCCAGTGAGTTATTAACGGACCTCTGACAGTCCTGGTGCCTGGACTACAGTGGCGCTCAGTCCTTCATCCTGATGGAAGCGCTCAATGGAAGTACCAATGACAGACCAATCAGCACTTCCATCAGCATGAGAGCGAAGCACTCATTGGCTGATTTGAATCCCACAGGGAGACCCAGCTTGCTTCTCCCCTGCATAGCTCTTTCCCAGTGTCCCTCTGACCATGAATACCTTGCCTGATGGCCCAGGCTGTGTCCTACCAAAAATGTGGATCTTAAATGCACAGGAAGGCAAGCCACCAGCACAGCAGCACTTCCTCCCTGCTCTGTGCAGTGCCAGTGATACTTAGCTGACTGAGTGCTTCTCTCCTGCACCCTATTGATGCGTGCAAATCTGCGATCAAGCGAATTGCAGCATAAGTAGGAAGCAGGGAAGATATTGACAGGAGTAAAGGAGCTTAAACTTCAGCATGGATCAGCATAGCAGGGCAGTGGAGAAGGCAGCCATAGTGACATGATCAGAAAGTGAGTGAATATGAACTTTAGGGAGGTGTGCACTCATATCACAATATGGCCATTTTTGCTGGCCCCCCCCCCATTCCTTTACCTGGTATGAGGTGGTTCCATAGGCGAGTGCCTAACCCCGCAAACTGTTTTTCCTGGCCCTAGCTGTATGAAACGACTGAGACTGTTACCAGTCCTGTTTTTTTTTTTGATAGACAGAGCCACAACACATCCTATCACAAACCCAGCTGCACACAGAATTGCATTTCTTCTTTCTGTGCAGAAGGACCTGGCTGAATACTGCACCCTGATTGACTGACCAGGCTGTCTGTCAATCTTTATGCGAACCAGGGCAAGCTCTCACCCCTCCATACCAGGGTCATGTGATTCTCCATCTTCTTCCTTCCTTTCATTTCCTGCCGTTCTCCTCAATAAAATTTCACTGGGTGATTTGCGTGATTTATCCAAAATGACTCACCAAAACTTCAGAATTGATTGGTAGTCGAATGTTTGTGTTGTAATGAGTGAATCTGATTAGTTTAGAATTGATTCTCTCATCTCTAATACAAATATCAAGGTTATTCACAAAGTACAAGGATTACATATCACTGTCCTACTCCAGAAATGGAAAGGGCTAGGCAACTTCTTGCTAGGCACAGTTATGCTCCCAATTACATGTGTCCCAATTTAATATGATGTATGAGGGCTCAGAGAGCTGACACAGACACATGGCTGAATCAGATTCTCTCTCTCTAACCTTTATTCTACATACGTATACATCTTATCACACTACAGATAATCATAGACAAATCTGGCCCAAGGGGGTGGAAATCAAAACTAATGATTTGATTCGTTATTCATAAAAGGTAATACTTGTGCACTATACTAACAAGATTCTAATAATTAAAAGAAGTTTCTGTTACATCTTATCTCAAAGCTGACATTCTTCAGCAGTACATCCTGAAACTGAGAAAACAAAACATAACTCTCTAGGACATCAACCTCTGATAAGTGGGAGTTAAGGGGGATTGAGGGAGCTGTTTACCTTGGCCTTGTAGCTATCTTATTCCCAGAAAACTCCACACATTCTCACAGCTGGTTCAGTAATTTTCCACATATGCACAAGATAGAGGACATACTTATACAAAATGGATTCTCATCCCTCACACTTGTACACAGCTATGCTGTACTTCACAAGTGAAAACAATTATTTGGTATTTATTTCTAATGGTATATATAAAGAAATGAAAAAAGAAACAAGTATGCCTAGCTCACCCAGAATTTACTGATGGTACTTGGTATGACGTATATGTGAATATCAGTGAGATAAAACCTCGGTATGGAATCTGTAAATAGGTCATTGTTCAGATGCTAATTTAATGGCTATAATTGTATATGGTATTCAAAAGCATATGAAATTAACAAAAACATTTATTTTTTCAACTAATGATTTAGATTGCGACTAGTAAGTATTTTTTATAGTTATATCTATGACCACAATCATGTTCTTTGTTTTCGATTTTCCATATTATTTCTGGCAGCTTTGAGTAGTCAGTAAGAGCAGCACTGTAGTAGGCAGCTTCCACCACTACAATCTTGTTGGTGCTGTGTAGGTCCGGTGCTGACTTTAATCAACGGAGCTACGTAGACCAGCTGATTAGCGGAAGTGTGGGGTGTCAGACCCCCGGCAATCAGCTAGTGAGGATAGGCCATGACTTAAAGCCTGGACAACCACTTTAAGTCTCATTGTTAGCAAGGCTATACACCACTTGCTAAAAGTTTTTAGTTTTTTTTTTTTGCCATAAAATAATATTGAGGTTATTTTCAATACAGACAACCATTTTAAAACAGTCATCATGATTTTTTATATTTTTATTTTTTTTCTTATCACATTCAAGGGGAATGAACTGAAAAGAAAATTGACAATAAAAGCATTTTTGTGCATCAGCTGTCCAATCTATCATTTACTGATTTTTACAATGCTTGCACACTTTAATTTCTGTACTGCTGATAATTTCTCTGCTGTTAAGGATCCAGAATGAACAGATGCTAACTAATAGTGAATCGAAAATTTGGCATCCAATTAATTTCCATAGAAATGAATAGAAACCATTAACAGACCCTCAGCTATTTTTTATAATCTTGGGTCAAAAACATAAATCAATCTCCAAGAATTCAAGTGTGACCCTGAAATTATTTAATTAATATAAAGAATCTGTCTTTACAACTGATGCCAAAGTGAAAATTGTAACGACAAATGATTCTAATTATGATAAATTTGTTATTTTGCATATGAATCTATTAAATTAATTAGTAAAATGGAAACCTAAAATAGAGTGAAATTTCATTTTTTTGGTTTAGATTTTTTTCTGGCAAAAGAAAGAGTATGAAAATAGCAAGCCATTCACATCCACTTAAAATGTAAAAAAAAAATAGCATAAAAGGTTTTTAAGATTTGTTCTACTTCCAGAGTCTGATTAAAAGTCTATGAAAGCTGAGACAAAACTTTAATTTTGTTGGAAAAGGTAAAAGGTCACTTTACTGCGACCCAATGAAAGATTTTTAAGGATTACATTTCAAGTAGATTTGAAGATTTCTCTTCATGATAAAAGATAAATCTGATGCAAAAATAGGGCCAATGTCTCTTATGTTTGGGGTCATGGTAACATTACTTTGGTGTATTCTCAAAGATTTAAAACACACATTGCTTTTCTCGAGGCAAATAAGGAAAACATTACTATAAAAGTAGTTTCTGCATGAAATAATACCTTGACATTTTAAATATCCTTTGCAATACTAAGATTTGCAACTTCAAAGTACAATATAAACTAAAAGTTATTTTCAACACAAGTGAAATGTCAGGAACTGAGTAATTTATAGATTAGTTTTTCTACCTACAATGCATTTGGAAAGTCTTCAGAGCCAGACTCTTTTACTTTTTCCACATTTTATTATGTTGCTGCCTTGTTCTAAAATAACAAAAAAAAAAAAATCAAGGTTTTTTACCCATCATTCTACACTCAATAGCCCATAATTACAAAGTGCAAAACAGAATGCTTAAACTTAAATATTGCATTGACATATTAAGTAATGTCATAGCCAGACCCTTATTTCTGATATTTAAGGACTCTATACTGACAGGGAGTGTTCCAGAGGATTGGCGCATAGCAAATGTGGTGCCAATATTCAAAAAGGGTCCAAAAACAGAGCCCGGGATCTATAGGCCGGTAAGTTTAACATCTGTCATGAGTAAACTGTTTGAAGGTTTTCTAAGAGATGCTATCTTGGAGTTCCTCAATGAAAATAAGCAAATAACTCCATATCAGCATGGCTTCATGAGGGATCGGTCATGTCAAACTAATTTAATCAGTTTCTATGAGGAGGGAAGTTCTAGACTTGACCGCGGCAAATCAATGGATGTCGTATATCTGGACTTCTCCAAAGCATTTGACACTGTACCACATAAAAGGTTAGTATGTAAAATGAGAATGCTTGGCCTGGGAGAAAATGTCTGTATGTGGGTAAGTAACTTTCTTTCACTTCAATGGGGCTGAGCTGCACCTAGGCTATATGACCGAAAAACCTGACGTTACTTAGGAAAAGATTGAGAAAGCTGTCGATCGGCATGGTCCTGGGTGTCATAACCCCACCAATCAGATACTGATGACCTATCCAGATACTTCTGATGGAAAATCCCTTTAACCATTTTTTTCTCCCATCAAAAAGATTTTTATAGGTTTGCAAGAAAATGCTCTCCAACCTAGCTGAATGTATTGAAAGTTTGTACTAGCTATACAAAAAAATCTCAAAAATGTCCCTAGAAGCAAACTACACATAGTTCTGTTAGAATTATTACAATACAGTATTAGATTTTAGCTAACTAAATCAATTTCATAACATCTAAAACCAATTGATTTTCTTTCCCCAGAGCTGTAAAAAATGTATTTTCATTGGAGCTAGACACACAAAGCTTTGAAATTGGGATTTAAAAATCAAGTAGGCATCAAAATGTTCACATGACCACAAGCTATTTTCTGTCACTCTCACAGATACTTAGACAGCTATTATTTCTAACAAAGCATTACAGGGAATGTTCCTTCAGGTATTTCGATGTAAAAAGATTTTAATTATTTAGATATTTTCAGACACTATTACAATAATTTGTTAAACTTAAATGAAAAATATGAATTAAATTCAATCGCTGTATGTCATTTTTTTTACACTTTGTCATTGCTTACATTTTTAGTTTTGTTTCTTTAACCCCTTCCAGACCTCCCAATGTAAATATATTTCAGAAGTTGGATATTTAAAGATGGCACCCACTTGCGAGCATAGCTGCTGGGTGCCTGCTTTTTAAACAGCAGACACCTAGGACTAAATACATATACAATTTTAAAAAATTAATATCATAGGCATGTTGTTATATACCAATTTTAGTTGCCCTGAAAATTGGTACTGTATATAACACTTTATAGTCCTAAGACACAGATTTTTAACCCCTTAGTGACCACCCATACGCCTTTTTACGGCGGTCACTAAGGGGCCTTAGGCTGCGCTGCCGCTTTTTTTACGGCAGCTCAGTCTAAGCGCTGCACGGATCACTTGTGCAGCGGGGAGCGCTGGCCTGGCTCTCACATGAGAGCCACGGCCCTGCTCTAACAGCCCGGACCGATCTGGGCTGTTTAACACTTTACATGCCGCGGGCAATGGTGGCCGCCGCATGTAAACTGCTGACAGAGGGAGCAGTCTCCCCCGTCTCCCATTGGCACCCCGCAAATGCGATCGCAGGGTGCCGATGTGTGGGAAGGCTGGCAGGGGTCTGATGTAGGCCCTAGACTAGCCTTGAGTAATTTCCAGCAGACTGCACCTCTCTGGCGCAGCCTGCTGGTCAAAGTCAGAATAGCATTGCCATTAAAATGCAATGCACTATAGGGATAATGCATTGCATTTTAAAAGCAATCAAAATACTGTTGGTTATAGTCCCTTTGTGGGACTATTAAATGGTAAAAAAAGTAAAAAAGAACACATTTATTCAATAAAAAAATCCCATTAAAAATATGCTTTTTTCCATTGAAAAATACGCTTTTCAATGAAAAAAATTGCAAAAATAATTTTCCACCATATGTTTGGTATTGCCACGTCCATAAAAACCCGGACTACATAAATATCACAAAAATTATCCCCTACGGTGAACGCCGTAAAAATATAAAATAAAAAAGACAGAATTGCTAATTTATTCTTAGTTGCCAAAAAAACGTAATAACAAGTGATCAAAAATCGTCATTTACTCAAAAATAATACCAATGAAAAATACAAGTTGTCCCGCAAAAATGAAGCCCTCACACAACTCCATGAAGCCCTCACACAACTCCATAAAATAAAAAAGTTATGGGTCTTGGGAATCGGCAATGCAAAAAACATTTTTATTTTATTTATTTTTTAAAAAGGGTTTTATTGCAAAAAAGTAGTAAAACGCAAAAAAAAAAAAACTATATGTATTTGGTATCACTGTAATCGTATTGACCCAGAGAATAAAGATATGTAATTCATACCGAAAAATGAACGCAGTAAAAATTATAACGTAAAAACCCAGTGGCAGTATTGCAGTTTTTCCCTTCTCCCTCCCAGAAAGAGTTAATAAAAGTTAATCAGAAAGCTATGTGTACCCCAAAATTGCACCATTAAAAACTACAACTTGTCCCGCAAAAAACAAGCCCTCATAAAGCTCTATAGACGGAAAAGTGAAAAAGTTCTAGCTCTTGGAACGCGACAATGAAAAAAGAAAAAAAAACGCTTGGCCAGTAAAGCCCGAAACAGGCTGGTCACTAAAGGGTTAACCCTTTCACGACCGGAGCTTTTTTCGGTTCTGCATTTTCGTTTTGCGCTCCCTGCCTTCAAACAGCCATAACTCTTTTATTTTTCTGTTCACATAGCTGAATGAGGGCTTGTTGTTTGCGGGACAAGTTGTACTTTCCAACGCCACCATTTAATATTGCATACGGTGTAGTGGGAAGCGGGAAAAAAATTCCAAACCGGGTGAAATTGCAAAGAAAACGCTATTCCGCTACAGTTCTACGGGTTTCTTATTTAC
Organism: Rhinella marina; assembly: GCA_900303285.1. Lineage (NCBI taxonomy): Eukaryota > Metazoa > Chordata > Amphibia > Anura > Bufonidae > Rhinella > Rhinella marina. Next base: position 35,234 of record ONZH01003861.1, read on the forward strand.
AGCATTCGATGTGCATTAAAACTGATCCGTTACTTTCATTCTACTGGTCAGTACGAATCCGGCAATACCTAATATGTATAGTTTTTCCTGCGTTTAGATGGTGATAAAATAATTAGAAAGTTGCCCTTTTTTTTTTTTTTTTTTCCTTGTCATATATTGACCCCTATAACTTTTTGGTATTTATGTGTACAGAGCTGTATGGGGGCTCATTTTTTGCGGGGCGGTCTGAAGTTTTTATTGATACCATTCTGGGGTGTGTATGACTTTTTGATCACTTTTTATTTAATTTTTTTTAGAAAAAAAAAGGGACAAAAAACTGCGAATCGCCATTTGGACGCTTTTTTCCGCCACACAATTCGCCGTATTGAAATTTTTTTTTATATTTTAAAAGTACGGGCGTTTTCGGTCACGGTGATACCCATGATGTCTATATTTATTGTTATTTAGGTATTTATTTTTTACTTATACGGAAAGGGGGTGATTTGAACTTTTATATCTTTTTTATTTTTTATATATTTTTTAACATTTTTTTTTAATTTTTCTGTGATTATTTTAAAGCTCAAATATCATCTGATCTATTGTGTTTTGTTTTTTTTCTTTATGAGCAATCATGGATTTACTAGATGCAGTTAAAACCATGAATTGCTCATTTCTTATCCTGGCCTGCCATCTAGTGGCCAGAATAAGAATTGCAGTTTGAAAACTGTAATCCTCACCAGCGAGGATTACAGTTTTCATATGGTGTACAGACACCCCGATTGGCCAATCGGGGCGTCTGTACACCACCCGGAAGCGTGGGCTTCCGGGTTCAGACGCATCCTGATGCCATGATCACGTGTGATCACGGCATCAGAAGGCCCTGGAAGTCTCCGCAGACGGAGGTAAGATGCGGCAAGTCTCTGCTGTTAGAAACAGCAGAGACTTGCCGGCCATGACGCCCGCCGCACCCGCGAGCGGGCGTCATGTCGCCACACCGCCCGCGCGCCGTACATGTACGGCGGCGGTCGTGAAGGGGTTAAGGAAAAGATGTTATCTTTTGGTGAATGTTTTTATGATTTTTTTGCTTTTTCTCTTCTCTCCCCACTTCCTTACGCTTTTGAACACAATACCAGTAGTGTTGAGCGAGCATGCTCGGCCGAACTCGCTGTTTGGCCGAGTACGCCTACGCTCGGGTCCGCTCGAGTCTCTTCCCCGCACGTTTGTTCGCTGCTACACAGCGAATAAATGTGCGGGAGAGTACTGGCATTCACTGTAATGTTGATCTGTACGCTAATGCTACACATTGTATGCTAATGCGTACGAATTTGTATGCTAATGCATACGAATTTGTACGCTAATGCGTACGCATTTGTATGCTAATGCGTACTCATTGTGCGCTAATGCGTACAAATTCAGTTAATTAGCATACTTTTACAAGTGAAAGGAGTAAAAGAGGAGAAGTCGCGATTCTGACCTTTTTCTTTTAACCAGACACCCTCCCCTCTTCCGAGCGGGGGGTGCCTGGTTTAGTGCCATTGACTAACATTATGCTCGGGTGCTCGGCCGAGCACTCAAGCAACCCCTAGTGCTCGGCCAGAGCGCCCGAGCATACGAGCACAGAGGTGCTCGCTCAACACTAAATAACAGCAATAGCAAAAAATGTGACAGTGAGATATATATAGCAATGGGTAGACCCATGTTTGATGGCATTAACAAACAGTGGAGGTCATTTACTATTCTGAAATACATCTAAATTTGGGGTATTTTAAGGCCAATGGCAGTGCAATAGTTAGTTGCAGCTCAATCTATGACTTTTCCCCGCTCGCGCCAGGTCTAAGATTGTGGGAGTGGCATGGGCAGGGATGGGGACGGGCCAGCAGACCTGTCTCATTCATCATTTTCTAGGCCTGTTTTAGGCATAGAAAATTGCCTAAATGTAAGAAAGCTCGGAAGCTGTCTTGGCACTGGATACGCCAAAGTTATGGAGAAGCCTGTGCCTTTTCATAACTTTGGCGGATCCTACGCCAGCTATGGGGCTTTATTAAAACCAACATCTAAAACGCCGGTCTTAATAAATGTGCCCCAGTGTCTTTATAAGCACATTGTACCGTCACATATGTTATGTTTTTTTCGTATTCCAGAGCTTCTAAAAAATTCACTGATTGGGGGCAGATGGTTTTTAAACACACGCATTGTTATGGGAAAAAGAAAAGTGGCTTGTTGGGACCAAGAGTCCATGAATTATGTCTTAATGGGGGTAGAATGCCTGCCTATATAAAACACAAGTTTAGGCCTCATGCACACGAACGTATTTTGTTTCCACGTCCGTTCCGTTTTTTTGCGGATAGGATGCAGACCCATTCATTTCAGTGGGTCAGCAAAAAATACAGACAGCACACCGTGTGCTATCCGCATCAGTATGTCCGTTCCGTAGCCCCGCAAAAAAAATAGAACATGTCCTATTCTTGTCCGTTTTGCGGACAAGGATAGGCATTGTTACAATGGATCCGCAAAAAAAAAAATGGAAACACGGATGCCATACGGATGTCATCCGTTTTTTTTGCGGATCCGCAATTTGCGGACCGCAAAACACATATGATAGTGTGCATGTACCCTTAACTTGAAGAAAAAGTGGCTTGTTGAAACAAAGTATCCAAAATGTATGTATTAACAGGGGTAGACTGTTGCCAACATTTATACATATGCAAATGATTATTATCAGAAGAAAGAGTAACTTATGCTGAATGAACCTAGAAAAAAACTCCCCTTTTAATTGGGAGCAGCAGGAGTACAGTGTTCAAAGGGTAAGTTAATAATGGCAGCAGTAGAAGCATAGCATGGAACAGACAAGGCAGTAGTTAGGCTGTTTAGGGGTAGTAGTAGTAGTAGTAGTAGTATTGGTACTGATGGCTGTGTAGTATTAATAATGGTGGCTTTAGGGGATTAGCAGTTCGGAGCAGCAGCTGTGGTGCTGATGGCAGCAGCAGCCATATGGTATGGAACATGTTGGCAGGCAGGTAGACAATGGTAGTGGCATGATGGTGGCAGTGAAATGATGGCGACAGCAGTAGCCAAATGGTATAGAACCTGATAGTGGGAAGGAAGAAAGCAGCAGTAGCATGATGGCACCAGGCATACTGTATGGAACATGATGCTAGGCAGGCTACATGATGGTAGGCAGGCAGACAGCAGCAGTGGCAAGATGAGGCAAGATGAAGTTCAGGGATCAGGGAACATGCTATGTGCTGGATAAAGGCCAGACTCCAGGTAGAACTGATGCTAGGTGAGGCGGTAGGTCTTCATTTGCTGATTTGTCTCAGCATAGCTTGTGAAAAAATGGTTCCATTATGTTGATGAGATTGAACTTGCTGCTGCAGAGGCAGCTTCTGCTACTTATGTTAGCAGTGATGGTGGAAGGTCTGGAGAAGGTGGAGAGAGGCCTCCCTTTCAGACATGCTGACAACAGGCATCTGTTCACCGAAAGCTGTAGCAATCTGTACACACAGTGTTTCCTCGTAACAAAGTAATTTGGCGTCCCTTTCAGCAGGAGGAATACATTCCATCATTTTGCTTTGATATCGAGGATCTAAAAACATAGCTATCCAGTAATCTTCAGACTGCTTCATGTGAATAATACGCCTGTCAGTATGTAATCAGCAATACAGCTTGCCATTCTGGCTAGTGCACCTGAGGTGCTGGTTCTTTCAGGATCTGCCCCCACTGGGATGATTGGGTATCATCGTAAACATTAGAGATGAAAGTTCTCAAAACTTCAATTTGCCTGCTTCACCGAATTTGCTTTGTGACTAATTACTTTGTCACAAAGCAAATTTCTTTGTGAGTAGCAGGTGCAATGACAAGGAACAGCAATGGTGCACCCCCCAGCCATAGAACCCTAAGATACCCTCAGGATTAGAGTCATTGACGATCCCTGTCACTGCCAGCTTGTATCTGCTGTATTAAGCCTCATTCACACGTCAGTGTTTCATGGACGTGTGCTGTAAGTGTTCTCCACGGACAGCACACGTCCCCATTCATTTTAATGTGTGTATTCAGACATCAGTGTTTTAGCACGGTCCATGGGTCAGTGTTTTCAGCACGGATGCATGTCCTATCTTGATCCGTGTTCCCGGATCCCTCATGCCCATTATAGTCTATGGGTCCGTGAAAACCACGGATGCAACACGGATGCCATCCGTGTTTCACAGATCATTAAGAAGAGATGCTTTGAAAATTATTTTTCAGCTGTTCAGTGTCAGTGAAACACGGATGCAACACAGACAGCAAAACACGGACCCAACACGGATCCTTCACGGACAGCTTCACGGATGCATCACTGACTACCTGCTCACGAATTTGAGCACGGACACGGACGTGTGAATAAGGCTTTATACAGCCAGAACCCACCATTTATGGAGCAAGCTCAGCGTGTAAGCCCACTTGATTGGACCCCTGCACACTAATGTCTTATATATATGGCATTTTGCATTAAGAGGTTAAAAATATGATCATTCCATTTCTTTAACCCTTTCACTGCCATATGTTTGGACATTTTGTACCTCTGGTAGCCAGGACAATTTTCAAGGTTTTTGCATATACAAATAAAACATTAATTACAAAATTAAAAAAAAACTGTACTAAGCCACCATATCTATATAATTTCTGAAAGCAGACACCCACCACATTGTCAAAATGCCACTCAGCACTATATACACAGGCACATTCATTAAACTTTGTGCCACATTTTATTTTTTCATAAAAGTTTCCATAAAGTCGATATACTGTACGTGGTTAAAAGTTTAACCCAAACAGAAAGTTCTATGGACTGCACCTTTCAAAAATAAATGTTTAATGTATGCAAAGTTCATTAATACCACTTATGCCTTAATTTACACGCACATATCTTCATAAAATCACCAGAACTGGAAAGACCAAAAATCTGGTTTCAAGCTGGAAATTTTTAAAAAGAAGCATAATATAAAATGAAAGAATTACAGTCATTGAAAACCAAGGGCACCACCAAAACCTATATAGTTATGTACATATTTATATACTGCAGTTGCCATGATGGACTGTTGACAATCATGTCCATGGTCATGTAACTTTGCCACAACCAGGAATTATTTTAAAAAATATACAAATCAAAACAAACTTTTGGACCTAAAACGCACATCCAAGCAGAAGTTTACACATAAAAACAATGTAAATGTTATATATTAAGGTATGCAAACCTCATATATTCCACAAATGTATACATGGACAAGATCTTGTGTTTTTAAAAACACTGTACAGAGGCCAGGTCATCATTCACATATGTATTAAAAATGTATACTGTACCTGTAAAATCACTTCTAGGTTACCAAAGTGTATATGTTCTGAGAATGGAAAACATACCGTGTATAAAAATATAACATAGCAATTAATACACAAAACCACTTTCATGCAACTTTGTAGCATACAGTGATTATTAGCAAAAACTAGACAAAAAAGTTACTAAAATATGTACTCTAGCTGATGCCTTATGTAAATAATATATAGACTGCAAAAAACTGAAAGATGTGAGGAGCTCATATATACCACATGTTACTGAAATGCAAAAGCTACACAAATTTGTTGAAGTATTCAGAATTATATGGGATATAATTTCCATCCATGTATACAAACTGTAATCCTAATTAACAAGGATAAATCCCTGACCCTCATACAATACAATAACTAAGGCCAGTTTGAAACTGGCATAATATGGGTGCTTTATTACTCTATTTTGGATCTAACACTTTATCTCCAATATTTTTCAGAAAAAAAGCCCCTGTCTGAAAATAGACTGAATACTGTTGTTAAATTATTAAATGATTAAATCATTTTAGATCATTGTTTGTGGAGACAGTCAATAAATGAAAATGTCTTTTTACATCTGTTAGAAATATACTATCCAGTGGCGTACAAAAAGAAGTAAAGGCCCCATAGCAAGGATCAAACCAGGCCCCCCACACAGGACAGAAGGGTTTCTGCCCAAACCCCTTTCAATGACCCTATGGCAATTTTTTCCACTGCCTCATTTGCTAAAAGTTGTTCCTTTAGAGGGTAGAGTCCAAATAAGACTGGTCCCCCTCTTGCCCTGGGCCCCATAGCAGTCGCATGGTCTGCCGCTATGGTAGCTACGCCCCTGATACTAGCTATTTCTCTCTAGCGAGAATCGTTATCATTATTAATACAACGTGTAACATATATTGCTACAGAAGCAGTCTGTATATTCTATAGTACGGACAGGATCAATATAAAGTGTAAACTTGGGATGCTTGGGAAGCTTGGGATTTTGTGGTGGGTTTTGTAGTGGCGTTTGCAACTTATTTGGTGCTGTGATCCAGATGCTGGTAAACATCTGGGTCATGGAGTCAGTAGACGGCCTAATTCGCCACAGAACAGTGATTAGATGAGCATGCACTGACCTTCTCACTTCCTTTCTGGAAAAAGACCGCCCCATCAAAGAACAAGTATGCTCTCTGATTGATAGAGGAAGGGGGTTGACAACATGCAGGGTATACTCCACTTGGAACAATGTAGTGTCACACAGGGAGAGAGAGGGCAATATCTTCTTTAAAACAACACCAAGATTGAGGCTATAGCCACAATATATGGTGTGTTAAAGCACTTGAAATCAGGTTGGGGATAAATGTTTCAGGTATATGCAGCTTTCACTAAGACCCATTTCTAAAGGCCTGAGATCCAGCCATTCTTGGCTACTGAATTGCCACCCTGCCAGAATACATGAGATGTGTCTTCAGCAGAGAAAGGGTTAATCAATAGTGATTGTCTAAAGCCTCTGGAGTGTCTTTGGATTCTTTTTAACTCAATACTATATTCCTTTTTTTGACAAGTCTGTTTTATTAACCCCTTCCCGACCAGCGCCATAGTGCTACGGCGCGCTGATCGGGTGGGTTCAGGAGCTGCGCCCGCCCGATCAGCGGCGTGGGTCCGGCTGTGCCCAGTAGCCGGACCCCTGCTGTATGCACCGACATCGGTGAAAACCATTAACCCTTCATGTGCTGCGGTCAGCGCTAACCGCGGCACATGTGATGCGGGCGGTGGGAAGGGGTGTCTTTGACGGAGACTTGATGGCTTAGATAGCAGCAGGATGCCTAAGGAAGCCTATGAATCCAGCCTCCTGGATCTCACAGGCAGAAGGCTGTAAGTGTATACAGAAGCATTGTAATGCATTGTAAAGGGGATCAGACACCCAAAAGTTAAAAAAGTTTTAAAAAAGAAAGTGAAAAAAGTGAAAAAAATAAAGTTTTACAAAAAAGTTTCACGTTCCAAAAAAATAGAAGCGTCCTTTTCACAAAATAATATTTTTAAAAAATTGTAAAAAATAGGGAAAAAAATTAAAATAGACATATTAGGTATTGCCGCGTCCGTATCGACTGACTCTATTAAAAAATCACATGATCCACCCCACCAGGTGAATGAAGTAAAAAAGAAAAAAAAAGTGCCAAAACAGCCATTTTTTGGTCACCTTCCCTTACAAAAAGTGTAATAGCAGGCGATCAAAAAAGTGTATGTACCCCAAAATGGTACCAATCAAACCGTCATCTTGTCCTGCAAAAAATGAGACCCTACCTAAGACAATCGCCAGAAAAATTTTAAAAATATGGCTCTCAGAAAATGGCAAAACAAAAAATATTTTATTTTGTACAAAAATGCATCTAGTAACATAGTAACATAGTTTATACGGCCAAAAAAAGACATCTGTCCATCCAGTTCGGCCTGTTTTCCTATAAGTTGATCCTGAGGAAGGCAAAAAACCCCTGTGAGGTAGAAGCCAATTTTCCCCACTTTAGGGAAAAAAATTCCTTCCCAACTCCAATCAGGCAATCAGAATTACTCCCTGGATCAACGACCCATCTCTAGTAACTATGTTCTCATCACGGGCATCTATGCCTCTTTTGATGCAACCCATTATCTTATTGGCCTTGGCAGCAGCTGTCTGACACTGGTTTCTGCAGCTTAGTTTGCTGTTCACTAAAATTCCTAGGTCCTTTTCCATGTCAGAGTTACCCAATATTTTACCATTTAGTATGTACTGGTGACTTGCATTATTCCTTCCCAAATGCATAACCTTACATTTGTCAGTGTTAAACCTCATCTGCCACTTCTCTGCCCAAGCCTCCAGTCTATCCAGATCCATCTGTAGCAGTGTACTGTCCTCTTCTGTGTTAATTACTTTACACAGTTTAGTGTCATCTGCAAAAATTGATATTTTACTGTGCAAGCCTTCTACAAGATCATTAATAAATATATTGAATAGAATAGGGCCCAATACTGACCCCTGTGGTACCCCACTAGTTACAGTGACCCAATCTGAGCATGTACCATTAATAACCACCCTCTGTTTTCTATCACTGAGCCAGTTACTTACCCACATACAGACATTTTCTCCCAGGCCAAGCATTCTCATTTTATATACTAACCTTTTATGTGGTACAGTGTCAAATGCTTTGGAGAAGTCCAGATATACGACATCCATTGATTCGCTGCGGTCCAGTCTAGAACTTACCTCCTCATAGAAACTGATTAAATTGGTTTGACATGACCAATCCCTCATGAAGCCATGCTGATATGGAGTAATTTGCTTATTCTCATTGAAGTAATCCAAGATAAAATCTCTTTGAAAACCCTCAAACAGTTTACCCACGACTGATGTTAAACTTACCGGCCTATAGTTCCCGGGCTCTGTTTTTGGACCCTTTTTGAATATTGGCACCACATTTGCTGTGCGCCAATCCTGTGGAACACTCCCTGTCAGTATAGAGTCCTTAAATATCAGAAATAAGGGTCTTGCGATGACATTACTTAATTCTCTTAGGATATGGGGGTGTATGCCATCCAGTCCTGGCAATTTGTCTATTTTAATGAATACAGTGAATACAGTGGAGAAAAAGATATTTAGTAGCTTTGCTTTCTCCTCATCGCTCTCTGCAACTCCCCCCTCATTACTCTGTAAGGGGCCACACCTTCAGATTTATACTTTTTACCATTTATATAATTAAAGAACATTTTAGGGTTAGTTTCACTCTCTTTGGCGATTAATCTCTCGGTCTCTAGTTTGGCTGTTTTTATTTGTCTTTTACATATTCTATTTTTTTCCTTATAGTTTTTCAATGCTTCCTCGCTCCCCTCCTGTTTTAGTGATTTAAATGCTTTCTGTTTGTCATTTATTGCTTTCTTTACAGTTCTGTTTATCCACATTGTTTTTTTCTTGTTCCTTAACCTTTTATTCCCATAAGGTATGTACCTCTCACAATTAGATATTAGGATGCTTTTAAATTTTTGAGGACTTTGTCCCAGTTAGTTATCTAATATGTAAAAGTTTCCAAAAATAAAAATGTTAGACATATTGGGTACTGCCGCGTCCGTAACAATCTGCTCTATAAAAATATTACATTAGATGGCCCCCCAGGTGAATGCTGTAAAAAAAAATGTAATTTTTTTTTTTCCAGAACAGCCATTTTTCCCTCTTTTCCTCACAAAAAGTGTAATAGCAGGCGATCAAAAAGGCGTATTTACCCCAAAATGGTACTAATCAAACCACCATCTCGTTCCGCAGAAATTTAGACCCTACCTAAGACAATCGCCCAAAAAATAAAAAAATATGGCTCTCAGAAAAAAGTCTTATGTACTGTAGCTCAAAATGGTACCAATGAAAATGTCACCTCATCCCGCATAAAATGAGCCCCCACATAAGACAATAACTCAAAAAAATAAAAATCAATGGCTCACGCAAACCAATCCATCAAAATCTGTGCTGCTAAATCTATATGGCGCCCCTTCTGTTCTGAGTCCTGGCATGTGCCCCCACAGCAGTTTACCACAACATATGGGGTGTTGCCGTATTCAGGAGAAAATGGGGAACAAATTATGGGGTGCTTTTTCTCCTGTTAGCCCTTGAGAAAATGAAAAATTTGGGGCTAAAGCAACATTTTATTTTCAGAGCCAAGTGTTTCCAAATTCCGTAAAATGCTTAGGGGGTCAAAGTAACCAGTACCCCCCCTTAATATAATCTTTGAAGGGTGTAGTTTCCAAAATGGGGTCACGTTTTGAGGGTTTCCACTGTAGGGGTACATCAAGGTCTCTCAATTACAAAATGGTGCCTAAAAACCATTCTAGCAAAATCTGCCTCCAAAATCCGTATGGCGCTTCTTTCCTTCTGACCACTGCCACAAACCCATAGAGACATTTACCACCACATATGGGGTATTTCTGTAAACTGAAGAACCAGAGCAATGTATATTGAGGTTTAGTTTGCTGTTAACCCTTGCTGTATTGCAAGAAAAAAATTATTAACATGAATAATCTACCAAAAATGTGAAATTTTGAAATCTTGTGGAACACCTCAAGGGTTAACAAGGTTTCTAACAGCAGTTTTTTATAACTTGAGGGGTGTAGTTTCTAAAATGGGGTAATTTATGGGTGGTCTCCATTACGTAAGCCCCTTTATATCTGAATTAGTGCGTAAAAAAATGGTTTTGGAAATTTTACTGAAAATTTGAAAAATGGCTTCTAAACTTCTAAGCCTTCTAACTAGGGATGAGCGAACCGAACCGTAACGAACCGGATTAGTTACGAACTTTGCAAAAAGTTCGGTTCGTCACCGAACCGAACTCTGGAAAAGTTCGTAACAAATCTCTTAAAAAAAAAAACGTTAACGCAAAACTGTACTTTTTTCACAGAATAGACCAGGATACAAGGGATTATTACTCCTATAATCCCTTGTATCCTGGTTTTCTGTGAAAAAAAAATGTGTGACATCACCCCACAGTCCCTGAAGTCTCTGAGCACGCCGACATCTTGTCAGTGCGTCGCCAGACATCAGAGATAGAGGAGCTCCACATTAGTTAGAGAGAGAAAAGAGAGAGATAGATAGATAGATAGCCAAACAAGTAGATAGATACAGGGAGAGATAGAGAAGAAATAGAAAGGGTTAGTGAGAGAAGCAGGAGAGAGGAAGAGAAAGCTAGATATAGAAGATAAGGTGATAGATAGGGAAAGAGGCTGAGAAAGCAAGAGATAGGTAGAGATAGGGAGAGAAAGTCATATAAATAAAAAAAAAAATTGTGAGATCTAGGGAGACATAGGGTGATAAAGAAAGAAATAGTGAGAGAAAAGAGTCAGGACAGGTAGCATTCCTGTCCCGTGACCGTACATGCTACACGTTGCTGCTCAGCTGGGTGCCGTCAACCCCATTTAGCCGCAACAAAAAAAGTTTAAAAAAAGTTAAAAAAAAGTAATAAAAAAGTTTTTTTAAAAAAAAAGTTTAAAAAGTTATAAAAAAAAGTTAAAAAAAGTTTAAAAAAAGTTATAAAAAATAAATAAAGTTTAAAAAAGCATAAAAAAATACATCATTTAATTTCCCCCCACCCAAATAAAAATATGTCCAAGCGTCCTACTTCCAGCACTTCCCAGGCAAGGAGTGCAACAGCAGGCGGTGAGGGTAGGAGAAGTGGCAGCACCAGGCCCGGTGGCAGCCGGGGTAACAGGCGTGGCAGCAGGGTGCAGCTACCCCTGACGGCCACTGGTCAAGTAAGAACCACACAGCCAGCGGTTCTAGATTGGCTTACCCAATCCTCCAGTTCCACCGCCCAAAGCTCCCAAACGAGGAGTCAAGCATCCGCTGGACCATCCGACACCACCCTTACATGGGATGGTCAGCGAGAGTCCTCTGCCCCGTCCCCTGTTATTAGAATGCCACTCACCTTTGGGGCACCTTCTGCCAGAGAACTCTTGGCAAACCTTGATCTGCCCTTGGAGTCTCTACCACTTTTTAGTGATGAGGAGGAGGAGGAGGAAGTCCACCAAAGTCAGCGGGTGGAACGTAGTGAGACTCCAGAGGAGGTGTTGGCTGTAAGAAGTCAACAGAGCCAGCGAGTGGCATCCAGTGCCACACCTGATATTCTGTCCCAGCCACCGGAGGAAAGTAGCAGTGGTGCAGAGTTTGATGATGATGTCGCTGATCGGATGTGGCGCCCTCAAGCAGCATCATCCTCATCATCAGTGGAGGAAATAGAGGTGCCACCGACGCAGCAACATCCCACTGTTGCAAGGAACCAAGGCACAAGAGGGAGGGGTAGAAGCCAAGATACCAGGCAGAGATCACCCTCTCAAAGCCTTGGTCCTGAGAGGGCACCCTCAGGAAGCAGTTGCAGTCAACAGCCAGCAAGACCCCCTCGTGGCAAACCACGGTCCTCTGTCGTCTGGCAGTTCTTCCGCCTGGGGAAAGGTAAGCACATCGCTTTGTGCCTGCTGTGCAATGAGAGGGTCAGTCGTGGCAGGGGTGATAATCTCGGGACAACATTGATGCGAAAGCACATGGAAAGTCAACACCAACAGGCCTGAAAGAACCATGACCCCAATACCACCTCCTGTCAGGATGCACCATACACTGCAGATCCCATCATGCAGCATCCTCTCAGTGCAACTCAGGGCTCGTCAGCCTCAGGTGCCAGCACCAGCACAGTGTCACTGCCATCTACACCGCTAATGAGGCAGCAATCCCTGACTGAGTCCATGGGCAGATGTCAGGTGTATTCCAGCAGCCATCCCATGGCCCAGAAACTGACCGGACACCTCATTAAGCTGCTGGTGCTTCAGTCCCTGCCCTTCAACTTCGTGGACTCCCAGCCTTTCAGGGATTTCATGGCGTGTGCGCACCCTAGATGGCGAGTCCCTAGCCGCCACTACATCTCTGGCAAAGCTGTCCCATCACTGCACAGTTATGTGCAGAAAAAGGTGGGCGACTCATTGGGACTCTCGGTGTCCAAGACCGTGCACCTGAGTGCTGATGTCTGGTCCTCAAATTATGGCCAAGGGCAGTACATGTCTGTTACTGCCCATTGGGTCAACATCCTCCCAGAAGACCATCAGGAAGTTGGCCCATTCTTGCCACTGTCACATCCACGGTTCTTTAGGGGGCCAGCAGCGGGAAGCACAAGTTCTGCCTCCACCACCTTGCAGCCATCCGCCGCTTTGACAGCAGTCCAACCTGCCCCGGTGTCTTACCACCAATGTCAGGCCCGGCGCTCTTAGGCTGTCCTCCATTTGGTGAGCCTGGGTGAACGGAGCCACAATGGGCAGGAGCTCCTCCGGACCATCAGGGAGGAGATAGATAAATGGCTGACCCCACGTCAACTAACGGTGGGAAGTGTGGTAGCAGACAATGGGAGGAACATTGTCTCTGCAGTGCAGCAGGGAGGGCTGAGTCATACACCTTGTATGGCACATGTGATAAACCTCATAGTGCACAGGTTTCTTAGATCATTTCCTGCACTACAAGACCTTATGAGGATGTCACGCAGAGTGTGCAAACACTTCAGCCACTCCTACACTGCAAGGAAAACCCTGCTCAGGATCCAGAGACAGCGCAGTCTGCCCCAAAATCGGCTAATCTGCGACGTGTCAACACGCTGGAATTCTGCCCTCCATATGCTGGATCGCCTGTACGAGCAAAGGTCAGCCGTTACAGACTACCTTATGGGGCAATCAGGCAGCTTCACGCCACACTGCGACTTCCAAGTCACACACTGGCAGATGATGTATGAAGTCTGCCAATTGTTGATCCCTTTTGAGGACGCGACTTTGTTTGTGAGCAGGCATGACTATGGGATAAACGACATCATCCTACTCGTCCATGTTCTGGAAAGTGCGCTGAAAAGCATCATCAGCGAGGATTCCCAGGCCACCACTCCAAGGCTGAACATCGACTTGAGCCCAGAGCTGGATGAAGTGCAGATGGAGGGTGAGGAGGAGGAAGATGTCTACGCCCAGCCATTCCACACACCGCCACCTGGCTTCTTTGCCTCTCAATCACAGGAGGAGATGGAGGATGAGGTGGTAGAGGAAGAGGAGGAAGACCCCAGCAGACCCTGGAACTATACCGAGGACAGTGGAGAGGAGAGGCTCTCATTGTCCTTGGTGCAGATGGCAAGGTGCCTGCAGGAGTGTCTCAGGAGTGACAGCCGGATTGTGGACATCCGCCAGAGGGACCAATACTGGCTGGCCACCCTGGTGGACCCTCGCTTACGCCGCAAAATGGCTGAATTTTTTCCGCCATCAGAGAGGGAGGCAAAACTGGGGTACTACCGGGACCTACTCACCAGTCAGTTGGTCTCAACTTACCAGCGAGACCAGCCAAGTTCCCAGACAACATCTGCTCGGGGGGAACCAGCTCGCTCCACTACCACCACCACTAGTGGAGGCGTGAGAAGTCGCTACAGCCTCCAATCGCTGATGAGCGATTTCATGCAGCCAGCTGCTGAAGAGGGGACACAACACCGGACTCATGGCGTGGACCAGCATGAGCTCACTCACCAGGTCACTGCCTACCTGGATTGTACCCTGCCCCAAAGTGTCACCGACCCCGTGCAGTACTGGGCAGAGAAACTGGACATTTGGCCTCAACTGGCAGAGTTTTCTTTGGCTCTGATGTCCTGCCCAGCCAGTAGTGATGCGTCACAGAGGGTGTTCAGTGTGGCGGGTAACATCATAACACCGCAAAGAACTAGGCTCTCTTGCCACAGTGTTGAGATGCTGACTTTTCTAAAGATGAATCGTGCCTGGATTACATCGGATTATACCACCCCCCTGCCTGATGTGAATGACTTAGTCATCAGTCACCCGTCTTGCATGGCAATCCGTGTGTCCAAGAAACTGACCTTAAGATCCCAAATATGTGCCCAACGTAAAAATCCGTAATTTAACTTATTAAGTAATGTTCCCCCCTTAGAACCCAAATTAAAAAAAAATCACCTTAAAAATTCCCTACTTAATTCGGATACATTTAAATAAACAGAACCCCATCTCCAAATTTAATGCCCATGGTGTGTTGGCCATTTAACATCTCCACACCAGCTTAATGCGTCACACAGGTGCACCGTCCAACCCATACCCCAAGAACAGTACCATCCCTAAAATAATCCCCATGACTATTCTTCACAAAGTGGGGATTTCACCTTTTGTGAACTATAGCCGTGGGGTTCTATCCCTGGCACCCGTGCCAAGGAACACTACTCACCGTTTTGTGAGCGGGTACTAACTGTTCTTGAGGTATTTTGTTGATATCATGAGAGTAGTAAAATCTTGCACCGCAAATCCCGATTGGGTTCTTCTCTGTGCAAATGATTTCACGCCTCTCATGCAGTCACACGTGGAATAAGGCTGTCTATGGGGTATATATCACGGAGGCTGCTGTCCTTCAACTGTGATATAAAAAACCTCCACAGTTAGTTACAGCAACAAACAGTTGCTGAAAGGCAGGTTAACTTGCCTTATTTACGGGTGCCTTTACAATGGGATGCTTTTTTGGGGTTTCTCTGCTGCTAAAATCCACAGCCGCATCGTTGGCTGATTTTATGCCACCTTCAGTACTATGGGGCTGGACGCAAATACCCAGTTCAGCGCAGAACTGCGTATGTCCAGATGGCACCATAGTACTGAACGCCGTTTGGTGAACGGTATAAAAATGCCCTGTGGATTTTACTCAGCAGACCCGCAGCCACATGTGAAGGTACCCATAGGGTGAGGTTTTTTGGGAGTGACCAAAGAGAGGGCGGGAAGGTCACTCCCATACCCCATCAGGGGTTTCCCCCTACCCACTTTAAAAGATAAGTCCAGGCAATTAATAACTTTCTGTGCCCTTACTTGAACCAGAAACTTATAAATTGCCCAGACTTATCCTTTAAAGGGAACCTGTCATCTCCGAAACACCCCCTGAACTAGAGTAAGTGTTGTATAGTGTAATTGATGCTGAATCTGAATATGTACATTTTATCTTCATACTTACTTCCATTCCGACGCTGTGCTCCCACAAACCTGCAGTAAAATGCACTCAGTGGACTCCGGTGCTCACTCACATAATGGAGAGGACTCAAAGAAGAGTCCACTGAGTGCATTTTACTGCAGGTTTGTGGGAGCACAGCGTCAGAATGGAAGTGGGTATGAAGAT
>ONZH01003862.1:0-101778 GCA_900303285.1 Rhinella marina
TCTGAAGTGTTTGCACACTCTGCGTGACATCCTCATAAGGTCTTGTAGTGCAGGAAATGATCAAAGAAACCTGTGCACTATGAGGTTTATCACATGTGCCATACAAGGTGTATGACTCAGCCCTCCCTGCTGCACTGCAGAGACAATGTTCCTCCCATTGTCTGCTACCACACTTCCCACCGTTAGTTGACGTGGGGTCAGCCATTGATCTATCTCCTCCCTGATGGTCCGGAGAAGCTCCTGCCCACTGTGGCTCCGTTCACCCAGGCTCACCAAATGGAGGACAGCCTGAGAGCGCTGGGCCTGACATCAGTGGATATGACACCAGGGCAGGTTGGACTGCAGTCAAAGCGGCGGATGGTTGCAAGGTGGTGGAGGCAGAACTTCTGCTTCCCGATGCTGGCCCCCTAAAGCACCGTGGAGGTGACAGTGGCAAGAATGGGCAAACTTCCTGATAGTCTTCTGGGAGGATGTTGACCCAATGGGCAGTAACAGACATGTACTGCCCTTGCCCATAATTTGAGGACCAGACATCAACACTCAGGTGCACGGTCTTGGACTCCGAGAGTCCCAATGAGTCACCCACCTTTTTCTGCACATAGCTGTGCAGTGATGAGACAGCTTTTCCAGAGATGTAGTGGCGGCTGGGGACTCGCCATCTGGGGTGCGCACACGCCATGAAATCCCTGAAAGGCTGGGAGTCCACAAGGTTGAAGGGCAGGGACTGAAGCACCAGCAGCTTAACCAGGTGTCCGGTCAGTTTCTGGGCCATGGGATGGCTGCTGGAATACACCTGACGTCTGCCCATGGACTCAGTCACGGATTGCTGCCTCATTAGCGGTGTAGATGGCAGTGACACTGTGCTGGTGCTGGCACCTGAGGCTGACGAGCCCTGAGTTCCACTGAGAGGATGCTGCATGATGGGATCTGTGTATGGTGCATCCTGACAGGAGGTGGTATTGGGGTCACGGTTCTTCCAGGCATGTTGGTGTTGCCTTTCCATATGCTTTCGCATCAACATTGTCCCGAGATTATCACCCCTAGCACAACTGACCCTCTCATTGCACAGCAGGCACAAAGCGATATGCTTATCTTTCCCCAGGCGGAGGAACTGCCAGACGATAGAGGACCGTGGTTTTCTGACAGCCACGGGGGGTCTTGCTGGCTGTTGACTGCCACTGCTGCCTGAGGGTGCCCTCTCAGGACCAAGGCTTTGAGAGGGTGATCTCTGCCTGGTAGCTTGTCTTCTACCCCTCCCTCTTGTGCCTCGGTTGCTTGCAACAGTGGGATGTTGCTGCGTCGGTGGCACCTCTATTTCCTCCCCTGATGATGAGGCTGCTTGAGGGCGCCACGTCCAATCAGCGACATCATCATCAAACTCTGCACCACTGCTACTTTCCTCCGGTGGCTGGGACAGGATATCAGGTGTGGCACTGGATGCCCCTCCCTGGCTCTGTTGACTGCTCACAGCCAACACCTCCTCTGGAGTCTCAGTACGTTCCACCCGCTGACTTTGGTGGACTTCCTCCTCCTCCTCCTCATCACTAAAAAGTGGTAGAGACTCCAAGGGCAGATCAAGGTTTGCCAAGAGTTCCCTGGCAGAAGGTGCCCCAAAGGTGATTGGCATTCTAATAACAGGGGACGGGGCAGAGGACTCTCGCTGACCGTCCCATGTAAGGGTGGTGTCGTATGATCCAGCCGATGCTTGACTCCTTGTTTGGGAGTTTTTGGCGGTGGAACTGGAGGATTGGGTAAGCCAATCTAGAACCGCTGGCTGTGTGGTTCTTACATGACCAGTGGGCGTCAGGGGTAGCTGCACCCTGCTGCCACGCCTGTTACCCCAGCTGCCACCAGGCCTGGTGCTGCCACTTCTCCTACCCTCACCGCCTGCTGTTGCACTCCTTGCCTGGGAAGTGCTGGAAGTAGGACGTTTGGACATATTTTTATTTGGGTGGGGGAAAATGAAATGATGTATTTTTTTTTATACTTTTTTAAACTTTATTTTTTTATAACTTTTTTTATTTTTTTTTAACTTTTTTTATAATTTTTTTAACTTTTTTTTTTTTAACTTTTTTTATTACTTTTTTTTTTAACTTTGTTTGTTGCGGCTAAACGGGGTTGACGGCACCCAGCAGAGCAGCAACGTGTAGCATATACTATCGGTCACGGGACAGGAATGCTACCTGTCCTGACTCTTTTCTCACTTTTCTCTCCCTATTTCTTTTTTTATCTCCCTATCTCTCCCTCGATCTCACAATTTTTTTTATTTAAATGCCTATCTCTGCCTATCTCTACCTATCTCTTGATTTCTCAGCCTCTTTCCCTATCTATCACCTTATCTTCTATATCTAGCTTTCTCTTCCTCTCTCCTGCTTCTCTCACTAACCCTTTCTATTCCTTCTCTATCTCTCCCTGTATCTATCTACTTGTTTGGCTATCTATCTATATATCTATCTATCTATATCTTTTCTCTCTCTATCTAATACTAAGCTCCTCTCTCTCTGATGTCTGGCGATGCACTGACAAGATGTCGGCGCGCTCAGGCACTTCAGGGGCTGTGGGGTGACGTCACACATCTTGTTTTTCACAGAAAACCAGGATACAAGGGATTATAGGAGTAATAATCCCTTGTATCCTGGTCTATTCTGTGAAAAAAGTACAGTTTTGCGTCGCCGTTTTTTTTTTAACCAGATTCGTTACGAACTTTTTCAAAGTTCGGTTCGGTGACGAACCAAACTTTTGGCAAAGTTCATAACGAATCTGGTTCGTTACGGTTCGGTTCGTCCCTACTATTTATATTATGATTCTTTATTGGACATGTTTTAATTATATGTGGGTCACATGTTACTTCCGGTACATGCACTTCCGGAGTGATGGGAGTGCCACCGGTCGCCATTACGGGTTGTTTTCCAGGTGTTGTAGGTTGAACCTTTTAGGTGGGTATAAATAGTTCAATGTGTGGTTACCATAATACCTCCTGAAAAAGCGTGAAGCGAAACGTGCGTTGGGGAAGCAGTGACCACGGTCGGGTATAATGTTTTTTTGACTTATGGTAGATGATGGTTCTTACAATGAGGGAGCTTGTTGATTACTTTTATAGTAATATGGCACTTTGATTATGCACTAGCACTTTTGTAACGGGGAGCCGGCGTGACCTCCTGTGTGTGATCCGGCTTGTTTACTATTCTAGTATTGTGTTTGTACCGTCTGTGTTTGTCTCTCCCTGTGTTTTCCCCTTTCCCTCCCTCTGCACTTACGTAGTTTAGGGACCGCCGCCAAGTTACGGTGTTGCCGCCTAGGGCTTCTACTGTAAGTAGGAAGGGAAAGTGGTGGGGTTCAGAACAGGGCTCACTATCCCTTGTTCCCTCCGTGACAGAATCACAGGCCGTACCACATGGAGCAGTTGCGAGCTCTCACGGACCAGGTTCAGGGAATGGCTCAGATGATCCAGGACCTGGCCGAGAGGCTCCAACATCAGGAGCAGTTACAAACTGTACCAGTAGCGGCTCCCTCCACATCTAATCCTATTGAACCCCATGTTAAGTTGCCGGATCGGTTTTTGGGGGGCTGAAAGACCTTCCGTTCCTTTAAGGAGAGCGTGAAGTTGTATTTTCGTTTACGTCCACACTCCTCGGGTTCTGAGCAGAAGCGGGTAGGAATCATTATTTCCTTGCTGCAAGGTGATCCTCAGGAGTGGGCGTTTTTATTACCTCCTGAATCCCCGAGCTTGTTGACTGTGGAGGTGTTTTTTCAGGCCCTAGGTCTTTTATATGAGGAGCCTGCAGTAGCTGAAACTCAGCTCAGGGACATTCGGCAGGGTAACCGCCCAGTCGAGGATTATTGCGCAGAATTTAGGAAGTGGTGCGTTTCCTCGGGGTTGAATGACCCAGCTTTGAGAAGCCAGTTTAGGGTGGGGTTATCTGACCATCTTAAAGATCTTCTGGTTAGTTACCCTACTCCTGACACCTTAGAGGCAACCATGTCTTTAGCGATCAAGCTGGATCGACGGGTGAGAGAAAGACAGAGAGAACGTTCATCTGCTCCTCAGGTTGTCATCCTGCCCCGAAGCTCCTCTTCAGAGTCCACCTCCTATCAGGGTCCTGGAGGAGCCCATGCAGTTGGGAGGAACTTTGAGAGATCAGAGACGTTTGAAAGGAGCCTGTTTCTACTGCGGGGAGATGAACCACTGGCTCTAGCAGTGCCCAAAACTTCCGCCCTCTAAAAGGTTTTCTGCCGGAAGTAAGGTAACTCCAGCGGTGGTAAGAAAGAAAATTTTATTACCTATTTCCATTGCGTATAACCAATTTAGGGGGTCAGGTAAAGCTTTTGTGGATTCTGGTTCTGCCGCTAATTTTATTGATTTTGACTTTGTACAATCTGTAGGTATACCGATGATTCCTTTAAGGGAGGTCATTCAAATTGAATAATGGGAGAGTGGAGTTTTGTACTCCCAACATGACCCTTACTGTTGGGATTTCGCATTCTGAAGATTGTGTCTTTCTGGTTTTAAAGAATTTACCTGCCGACCTAGTTCTTGGTCTACCTTGGTTACAGGATCACAACCCTGTGATCAATTGGTCGGCAGGTGAATTGGAAAAGTGGGGACCTAATTGCATACCATGTTGCAAATCAATATTGCAGTTTGGAGGTACCACTGAGGCTCTCTTTTTGCCTGAGTATATCAGAGATTTTTCGGACGTCTTCTCCATGTCCGACACTGAGTTCCTCCCTCCGCACCGGCAATATGATTGTGCCATTGACATCATTGAGGGATCCAAATATCCCAAGGGCCGTATCTATGATCTCTCAACTCCTGAACGTCAGTCCACGAGGGATTATCTTAAAGAGGCTCTGTCACTAGGTTGTAACCTATGTATTTAAATACATAGGTTACAAGGCCTAGTGACAACTTTTAAAATCTTACCTTTCATGCAGAGTTCTGCGCAGCGGTCGCGTAGAAATTTAAACTTTAAAAAGTATGCAAATGAGCCATCGGAGGACCGGGGGGCGGCCTCTTTCCTCTGGAGCACCGCTCCCTCACCGCCCCCCCGGGCCCAAGGCACGTCCCCTGTCTCTAATCACGCCCCTTTCTGTATTTTATAGACAGCGCTAGACTGGTAAGTCTAGCGCTGAACTCTCGCGCATGCGCTCTAAAATTTTCCCGGCACATGCGCAGTAGACACTGCAAGCAATGTCTTCTCTTCTGCGCACGCGCCGTCACTTCACTAGTCCTGAGAGAGAATTTCCTGTGTGTATCAGCAGTGTCATTGTACAGCTGGGACTTGTAGTCCTACACATACAACATGCTACTGAGTATTCCAGCAGGCAGACATGTCGCTCAGCGCTTGTATTCACTGCCTTTATAGGGGAGGGCCTGAGATTGTTGTTATTGCATGTAAACAAAGGCCAGAAGAGAACCAGGGAAATGAGGAAATATAGATTTTTTTTGCCTAAAACTTGCTGAACTTAGTTATATATTGCTGCCCATCAGATTTACAGTGCTATATATATTTCTTTTATAACTTAGACAACCCCTTTAAGAACAGGTACCTGCTGCCCCTTATTCCAGACTTACTGAATCAGGTCCAAGGAGCCTGCTGGTTCTCTAAGCTGGATTTAAAGGGAGCTTATGATTTGATTAGAATCAGAAAAGGGGATGAGTGGAAGACAGCCTTCAATACCCCAGAGGGGCACTATGAGTATTTAGTGATGCCCTTCGGGGTCCTTCAGACCTTTTATTGGAAGGTTCATGATTGTCTATATCGATGACATCCTAATTTTTTCTGCTGACTGGGAGTCTCATGTTTCTCACACCAGGCAAGTGCTGGAGGTGTTACGTGAAAACAAATTATTTGTTAAAGGGGAAAAATGTATCTTTGGCATCCAAGAGGTGGCCTTTTTAGGATATATTCTGACCCCTTTTTCCATCAAAATGGACCCAGCTAAGGTGCAAGCCATACTGGATTGGGTGCGACCTTCCTCTCTGAAGGCGCTCCAGCGATTTTTAGGGTTCGCAAATTTTTACCGTAAATTTATTAAAGATTTTTCGGTAGTAATCAAACCCATTACGGATCTGACTCGCAAGGGAGCTGATCTAGTCAATTGGCCCCCTGCAGCTATTGAAGCTTTTGAGAAGCTAAAGAAGTGTTTTGTTAATGCTCCTGTGTTGATCCAGCCTGACCAGAGTAAGCCCTTTGTAGTTGAGGTGGATGCATCTGAGGATGGTGTAGGGGCAGTACTGTCCCAGGGTTCTTCCACCTTAACTAATCTCAAGCCATGCGCCTTCTTCTCCCGCAAGTTCTCTTCTGCTGAGAGGAATTATGATATTGGTAATAGGGAGTTACTGGCAATTAAGTGGGCATTTGAGGAATGGCGTCATTTTTTAGAAGGGGCATTACACCGCATTACGGTCCTCACGGATCATAAAAACCTTATGTTTCTGGAATCTGCTAAATGATTGAAACCTAGACAGGCGAGGTGGGCTTTGTTCTTTACTCGTTATGATTTTTGTGTTACCTTTAGACCCGGAAGCAAGAACATTAAGGCTGATGCCTTATCTCGAAGTTTTCAGGCATATAAGCCTCCTGACGTTCCTCCGGAGCCCATCTTGCCAGCTGACATCATTGTGGCTGCTACTTCGTCTGATCTTACATCTGAGATCTCGGCAGGACAACATCTTGCTCCCACTGGTACCCCCAATGACAAATTATTTGTGCCGGCTCATTTGCGTTTGCGACTGCTGGGTGAGTGCCACAATTCTGTGTTGTGTGGACATCCTGGTATCAGTGCCACTAAGGAGTTAGTCTCTAGAAATTTTTGGTGGCCATCGATCTCCAGAGATGTTTAGGCTTTTGTAACTGCGTGCAACACTTGTGCCAGGTCCAAGAATCCCAAGACACGGCCTATGGGTGAGTTACGTCCACTACCCATACCTACTAGACCATGGTCACACCTGTCCATGGACTTTATCACGGATTTGCCTTGTTCTGAGGGTAAAACTGTGATTTTAGTTGTGGTTGATAGATTCAGTAAAATGTGTCATTTTATTCCGTTGTGTAAACTACCCTCTGCTAAGACCTTGGCTTCTGTATTTGTGGATCACATTGTTAAACTGCACGGTATTCCGGAAAATATTGTGTCTGACAGGGGTATGCAGTTTGTGTCCAAGTTCTGGAGGGCCTTCTGTCATAAGATTGACATTTCCCTGTCTTTTTCGTCAGCCTTTCATCCGGAGACCAATGGTCAGACTGAACGTCTTAATCAATCCGTTGAGCAATTCCTCAGGTGCTATGTTGCAGATAACCAGCATGTGTGGGCCAGGTTCCTGTCTCTGGCCGAGTTTGCTATTAATAACTGTGTGAATTCATCCTCTGGGTTATCGCCGTTCTTCTGTAACATGGGTTTTCATCCGCGCTTTGGTTCCTTTTCTTTATCTGCTTCAGTGGTCCCAGAGGCCAATGTTTTCTCTCAAGAACTGTGCACAGTTTGGGCACAGGTTCAGTCGAACCTGGAAAAGGCCCAAGGGATTCAAAAGACTAAGGCTGATAAGAGACGTTCTAAGGGTGTGGATTTCAAGGTGGGGGACAAGGTATGGTTATCTACTAAAAATCTACACATGAAGGTACCATCGTATAAGTTTGCGCCTCCCTTCATTGGGCCATATAAAATATCCAAGGTGATTAATCCGGTGTCTTTTATGTTGTGTTTACCTGTCTCGCTGCGCATACATAATGTATTTCATATTTCTTTGCTTAAACGTTATGTTGCTCCCGTTGGTCCTGAGGAACAGTCTCCTCCTCCGTTTGAGGTGGCAGGACAAATGGAGCATGAGGTTGCTAGGATCGTTGACGTAAGGAAGGTTCGGAATTCCTTCCAGTATCTCGTACATTGGAAGGGGTTCGGTCCGGAGGACAGGTCTTGGGTACCTCTGAGCAGGATGCATGCTGACGCATTTATCAGGAGGTTCCATCAGCAGCATCCAGAAAAGCCGGTTCCTCTAGTTAAGGGTCTGGTGGCCCCTCGTGAAAGGGGGGCGTACTGTAACGGGGAGCCGGCAGCGCGCTTCCCCTCTGTTGCGCCGCCGGTCTCCCAAGCGCTCGATGGAGCGAGGGCGCAGGAAGCGTCCTCTTCTCCATGGCGACGCACTTAGGGGAGGACTTGGTGCGCTTTCTGAGACAGGGAGCCCGGCGTCCTCCCCACCCCCTAGACAACGAGCAGGCGGGGGCATCTGAGCGCTGAACCAGTTTTTTAAACCAGCACATGTATCTGAATACTTTTGTAATTGTATGCAATTGGAAATGTAATATAGCTACTGAGTTATTCACTGAAATCTCTCTGTATAGCACCGCCTGCTGTCTGCTCTTTTTCTAAATTCTTTGTCCAGCTCACTGAGATGGAAGCACATGCTCAGTTGAATCCTTCAACTGCCACTAGTAGAAGCAGAAAAGACACACCCCTGAAAAAGGACATGTCTTCTGAGCTGCCAGCTTGAAATAAACCCAACTGAAGAAAAACCACACAGTAGAGGCAGTCATGATACATGTAGTGACCTTATTCCCAAAAATGCTCATTTAACCAATGTAACAAATCTCAATTGTAGCTCTACACTATACTAAAACACAACCCATAAAACATCAAGCCACACAATATTAAATATGTCAAAATCTTTATTTCATCACTAGGGTTAAAAAATCACAGACAGAATTAAAAATGAGACTGATTATAAGAAAAATCAATCAAAAAGTAGAAGAACGGTGGTATAACTCACCCATGAGGTGTTTCTTGCCAGGTTGACACCAGCCCCAACACACAATTTGGTGAGGAATTCTGCTGGGTGTGTAGTGATGGTTTTCACTCCCGGTGTTTCATAGAATGTTTTAACATTGGACTGTAAAAATGAAAAAAAATAAGCTTCATCCAAAAGTACAGTATATTGCTTTAATTTTTTATTTATGCTTAAAAGTAGAAAAAGCACTGCATAATATATTACATAATTTCTCCTGAGTACAGAAATAACCCAGATGTGGTCATGTGGTCATCTGGATTATGTAATATGGAATTTGCTGAAATTAGTTTTTAGAGCCACAACTTTTTTTTCTTTTTTTGTTGACTGAACTGTGTGAAAGCTTGTTGTTTGTGGGATATGCTGTAGTTCTTATTGGTACCATTTTAGAAAACATATGACTTTTTGATCACTTTTTATTTAATTATTTTGGCAGGTGAAGTTGACAAAAATTGCAATTCTGTCAGTGCTTTTTATTGTTATTTTTTTATGGGGTCCATTATGCTGTACATATGATTACTTTATTCTGTGGGTTAATATGAATATGGTGATACCACATTTACATAGGTTTATTTCTAGAGATGAGCGAACGTGCTCGTAACGAGCACTGTACCGCTCGGCTCCCCTGTGCTCGCACGTGCATAGGCAGCTGCTTCCGTCCTCCTCACCCGATGGAAGCGGCTGCCAGCGCCCATTCGAGCGCATGGGAGCCGAGCGATAAAGTGCTTGTTACAAGCACGTTCGCTCATCTCTATTTATTTCCTGTTTTACTAATTTGCATCATAAAATAATGTTTTTTAAATATCTTTTTTTCCTTTGCATTGCCATTTCTAAGACCTATGACTTTTTATTTTTATTTTTTAGTGGATGCAGTTCTGTGAAGTTTTTTTGGAGGATGAGCTGTAGTTTTTACTGGTACCATTTTGGGAAACTTTTTATACAATTTGAATGGGAGTTGAGATGACAAAGACAGCAATTCTATCAGTGTTTTTAAAGGTTTTTTTTAATGGCATTCACAATGTAGGATAAGTAACGTTTTATAGTTCAGGATATTTCAGACATAAGCATACCAATTATGAGTAGTTTATTTTATTTTATTTTTTAGCCAATTATAAATCAGAGGATAAGCAAAAAGAATGAATTTTTTGTTACTTAGTTTTATTTATTTTTAAGAACAAACTATAGCACACAATGGCACAATTATGAAAACCTTTTCCTCATGTTTCAAGAGCACTCTAATAGATGAAATTTTTTAGACATGACCTGGGGTGGTGCATTACTTAGGATTTTAAAAAACACCAAAGAGATAATTTGTATGGTTTGCACGAGGTATAACAAAGTTTGTTGGGGATTATTAAAGCTTTAATGCCAGTTTAAACAACTTTTTGTGCAAACATTTGCAACTTTTTGTTCATTTAGACTACGCTCTTCACCTTTCTAAAAAAAAATGGTGTCTTTTATACGAGGTCTGTCAAATGTACTTTTACAAAAGTGGCATAAATTGAACATGAAATCTAGCTGGTACATAACTGGCATAGATTTCGGTTTCTGGCACATAGACCTCCTGAAATTATCAGCTCTGACCAATTATACATTAATAAATCAAGAAATTCTAGATAATTTGTATCTATCATAGCAGAAGAATAAACATGCTCTTCTGAGATTGGTTAATTTATAGCCAAAACAGATTAAATTTAGCCAATAAGTCTCTCAGAATAATTATCCAGAACTGTATTTAAAGAGAATCTATTACCACCACACCTTGTTTAACCATTCCTGTGTGCAGTTGGGAGAAACTTCTGGAATGCCAACCATCACTGCAGCACTCTACCAATTTGGGCTTTATGGCAGAGTGGCCAGAAAGAAGCCTTTACTCAGTAAAAGAAATGTGAAAGCTGATTTGGAAGCAAAACAGTAGCTAAAGGACTTTCAGACTGTGAGGAACAAGAGTCTAACAATTCTAAGGGTCATGTCTGGAGAAAATGAGGCACTTCTCATCACCTGCCCAATACCAAGAGTAGTGGTGACAGAATCATGCTGTGGGTTTTGTTTTTTTCAGCAGCTGGGACAGGGAGACTATTTCATTTAGCTTTCCCTCAAACATGGCCAAGTACAGAGATACACTTAATAAAAACCTGATCCAGATTGCTCTAGACCGCAGACTGGGCTGAAGGTTCATCTTCCAATGAGATAATGACTAGTGTTGAGTGAATCACAGTGGAATTCGATCCGATGTTTAGAAAAAATATGATTTACTACAAAGCAGAATAAATTTTGCCTAAAATGGTGGCTGAAAAAAAAAATACTCACCTCATCCACTTGATCATGGAGAGGATGTCCGCTCCCATCTTGAATGAAGAAAACCCACCAAAGGACTCGCGGCAAGCGTGAAGACCTCACCAAGTGATTACTCTGGCCACACGCAGTGAGGTCATAAGTGATCACGTGGGGATGCCATGACGATGAGGTGAGTATGTATATATTTTTTTTTAAATCTCAGATTAACTTCCTGAGCACCTGAATGTCTCAAATGCCTCGATCAGCGTTGAATGCGGCATCTGAGGAGCTAAATGACGAAGGTTGGTGCGATCCATACAATAAAAAGTGATTAGTTTGTGAGAAGGTGACAGGTAAAATACTGGAGGGTCGCTATATATCCCCCAGGTTCCTCACGTACGTGTGGTGAGTGAGGTTAAAACTAGAGCCAAGCAGTAGCAAAACCTCAGCTGCGAGAAGGCATTTCTATATTAACCCTTTCTCATCCCACAGCAGGAAAGAGCCTTCAGGCACAGGTGGGATCTAGGCCTCATTACAGGCCTTTAAAGCCTGATCAGACCGGAGTCCAGGGAGTTGTCTGTGGAACACTGGAGGAGTCAGGTTCAGTCTTCAGACAGTCTGCTGGTGAGAGACCTGAGCTACTGTGGTTTTTGCCTTTGTCATTTTTGCCTTGTTTATGTTCTCGTTTTTGCCTGAAGGAAGGCTGGTTTTGTTTGGACTGTACTTGCTCAAATAAACGAACAGGGCTAAAACCCTGTTTACACCTGCAATTTTTTGTCTTTGTCTCTGACTGTCTGGGTCCGCAGCAGCTACCTCTGAGCTTAATCCCTCACATTTGGTGGAGGATGCGGGCAAGCCCAGTGTAAAACAGTTCTTAAAGAGACAGATTTTTTTATTTTTATTTATTTTTTTTTTCTCCTTCTTCTCCTATATCACCTTATGTCCTGGGTGAAGGCGATAGGAGAACCAAAAAAGGACATTGCCGCTATGGAAGACGTAATGAAGATGCTGGTGCAGGCCCAGCTAGACGCGGAGAGGCGGCAACAACGTGCCATAGAGGCGGCTGAGCAACGGCAGCAGGATCTCAATGCCATGTTCATGAAGCAGCTGACTGTACTGAGTGAGACCTTGGTTGCTCAGAAAGCAGTAGGAGAATCTCCTGCTGAGTACCCAGTGGCGAGATCCACTGCACGCGCAGCGGTGCAAAGTTCTTTACAAAAGATGATATCCACGGATGATGTGGAGGCGTATCTGCATGTTTTTGAGCGTGTTGCTGAGAGAGGCTACCGAAAGACCAGTGGGCTGATGTTGTGGCACCCTTTCTCACTGGGGAACCCCAGAAGGCCTATTACGACCTGTGTGAGACAGAGGCCAGAGAGTATTCCAAGTTGAGAGGTGAGATTCTGGCTCGTCTTGGGGTTAATATGCATGTTCGAGCTGGAAGGGTTCATCACTGGACTTTTTCTGAAAGCCTCCCACCCAGGTCTCAAATGCATGACCTAGTCTACCTAGTGAAGAAGTGGCTACAGCCGGAAGAAGCCTCCCCTGCACAGATGGTAGAACGAGTGGTGCTGGACAAATACACCCGGTCACTCCCACCTAAAATCCAACGCTGGGTGGGCCAAGCTGGTCCTACAACGGCAGATCAACTAGTGGGCCTGGTAGAAAGATATCGGGCCACTGAAGACCTCCTGCAGACACCTGCCCGACCCACATCCCCAAGGACTGGTAAGATGATACCCACCAATAGGGGTGTGAGGAGGGTTGGGATTGAAGGTCCTGCACAAGGGGAACAGGCAGCTGGAACTGTGATCTCTAGACCTAAAATCCAAAATGGAGACCTGTCCCGTATCCGATGTTGGCGGTGCCATGAGTTAGGTCATTTAGCTGCATACTGTCCCCTGACCACTGAGCCCATGGACTGTAGCAGCTCCCGGCGAGTATCGCTATTTGCTCACCCGGCCTGTTTAGCAGAACTGGCGACTGATGGTGATCCCCAGATGTGTGTGGTAACTGTGGGAGGAAGACCCGTAACTGCTCTTCTGGACTCAGGAAGTGTGGTGACCTTGGTGCGTGCCTCTCTGATAGACCCTGCACTATACAATGGAAATACTGTGGGTGTATTGTGCATCCATGGTGAAATTAGAAAGTACCCAATTGCTGAGGTCCCTATTGAGACTACCTGTGGTGTGGTCTGTCATCAGGTCGGTGTGGTTAAGTCTCTGTTCCACAGCGTGATACTTGGAAGAGACTTTCCTGGGTTCTGGGGCCTGTGGAAAAACCAGAAAGTTCCACCTAATAATGTTGCGTGTGAAAGACTGCCCAAGGTTGATCCTGAACCTTTTGACTCGGACAGTAGGGAGCCTGCGATAGCGGCAGTCCCAGAAGAAAATAGCTTTCCGCTGACTGTGTTAGCTGGTGACAATGAAAGTCCGAGAGAGGTACCCGAGAAGCCTGAACTTGAGGTGTCTCATGACAATTTTGGAACTGCACAACTTAGAGATCCAAACTTGTCCCCTGCAATAGAAAATGTGAAGGTGATAAATGGTAAGCCTCAGTATCCAGGGGCTGATCGAGAGTATCCTTATTTTGCTATG
This sequence comes from Rhinella marina, assembly GCA_900303285.1. Lineage (NCBI taxonomy): Eukaryota > Metazoa > Chordata > Amphibia > Anura > Bufonidae > Rhinella > Rhinella marina. Next base: position 13,657 of record ONZH01003862.1, read on the forward strand.
AATCAGGATTTATTGTATAGGATAAACAAAATAAGGGATGAAGTTGTTGAACAATTGGTTGTACCCCTGCCTTTCCAAAAAGTGGTTTTAGAATTAGCCCACAAGCATGCGCTAGGGGGGCATTTGGGTTGGGAAAAAACGAAAGACCGTATATTACAGCGGTTTTATTGGCCGGGGGTGGATAGACATGTGCGAGACTACTGTAGTTCCTGTCCAGTGTGTCAACTAACAGCTCCCCTGCCACACTTCAGGAGTCCTTTAGTACCCCTGCCTATTATAGAAGTTCCCTTTGAACGTATAGCTATGGATTTAGTGGGTCCTCTTGTGAAGTCTGCCCGGGGACATCAGTATATACTGGTAGTCTTAGACTATGCTACCCGATACCCTGAAGCTGTGCCCCTCAGACATACCTCGGCCAAACTAATTGCAAAGGAGCTCTTTCATATGTTTTCCCGGACAGGTATACCCAAAGAAATCCTGACCGACCAGGGGACTCCCTTTATGTCCAAAATTATGAAGGAAATGTGTAAGCTCCTGAGCATCAAGCATTTGAGAACCTCTGTGTATCACCCGCAGACCGATGGCCTGGTCGAGCGGTTTAATAAAACCCTTAAGGGGATGTTAAAAAGAGTGATAAGTAAGGATGGCAAGGATTGGGACTGCTTACTGCCATATCTCATGTTTGCAATCCGAGAGGTACCCCAATCCTCTACGGGATTCTCTCCATTCGAGCTGGTGTATGGTAGGCACCCACGGGGTCTTTTAGATATTGCTAAGGAAACTTGGGAACAGGAACCAACTCCATACAAGAGCGTCATTGAGCACATTTCCCATATGCAGGACCGAATTACAGCGGTGATGCCAATAGTAAAGGAGCATATGGAGCAGGCCCAGTTGGCTCAAGGCCGTGTGTATAACCGAAGGGCTCAGCTCAGAACCTTTAGCCCAGGTGATCGGGTGTTAGTGCTAGTGCCCACAGCAGAGAGCAAATTTCTAGCCAAATGGCAGGGACCGTATGAAATAATGGAGAGAGTAGGTGAAGTAAACTACAAGGTATACCAGCCAGGCAGGAGAAAACCCCAACAGGTATATCATGTAAACTTGTTAAAATCCTGGAAAGACAGAGAGACCTTGTCTGCTATAAGTACCTCTAGAGAAGTTAACGCTAAAGTAGGGGGCATACTGGGCCAAAACTTGCCTGAGGTACAAATAGCTGAGACCCTCTCTAGAGCACAAGCACAGGAAACAAAAGAGCTGGTACAGAGGAATATTGATGTATTTTGTGAGTCTCCTGGGCGTACCAATTTAATAGAGCATGATATTGTCACTGTGCCGCAGGTACGGGTCAACCTGAAACCATATCGAATACCTGAAGCCCGTAGGCAGGCCATAACCAAAGAGGTCAACGATATGTTAGCCCTTGGGGTCATTGAGGAATCTAAAAGCGCATGGTCAAACCCAATTGTCCTGATTCCCAAACCAGATGGTACTATCAGATTTTGCAATGACTTTCGGAAGTTAAATGAAATGTCTAAGTTTGATGCATACCCAATGCCAAGAGTAGATGAGTTGATCGAAAGATTGGGAACTGCCAGGTTTTTTTCTACTCTCGATTTAACAAAAGGGTACTGGCAGGTACCTCTCACAGAAAGCGCTAGAGAGAAAACAGCCTTCGCCACCCCTGATGGTCTCTTTCAGTATGTGACTATGCCTTTTGGATTACATGGTGCTCCCGCAACCTTCCAGCGATTAATGGACAAAATTCTAAAGCCGCATCGCAGGTATGCTTCAGCCTACCTTGACGATATTGTCATTTTCAGTTCTGATTGGGAAAGTCACTTACCGAAGGTCCAAGCTGTGTTAGATTCCCTTAGGGCAGCAGGGTTAACTGCTAACCCCAAGAAGTGTGCTTTGGGCCTTGAAGAAGCCCGGTATTTGGGGTACACCATTGGTCGGGGATTGATAAAACCCCAGGTGAATAAGGTGGAGGCTATCCAGAGGTGGCCTCGTCCCACAAGTAAAAGACAGGTGAAGGCTTTCCTCGGAATTTTGGGGTATTATCGGAGGTTTATTCCCAATTTCTCCTCCATTGCAGCTCCCTTAACTGACCTTACCAAGGGAGGAAAATCTGGCTTGATCAAGTGGAGTGAAGAGGCTGAGGGGGCATTCCAGGGGTTAAAATCGATCCTCTGTAAGCAACCAGTGTTAATCGCCCCCAATTATGCAGAAGAATTCATAGTCCAGACTGATGCCTCTGAGGTAGGGTTAGGTGCGGTCCTTTCCCAGATAGTTAAAGGTGAGGAGCATCCTGTGACTTACTTGAGCCGGAAACTCACACCGGCAGAGAAAAACTACAGCATTGTGGAAAGGGAGTGTTTGGCCATCAAATGGGCCCTGGAATCTTTACGGTACTACTTGCTGGGCCGACGGTTTCGGTTGGTGACCGATCACTCTCCTCTCACGTGGATGTCTCAGGCCAAAGAGAGAAATGCCCGAGTCACTAGATGGTTCCTCACCTTACAAAATTTCAAATTTAGTGTAGAGCACCGATCTGGCAGTTTGCAGGGGAATGCAGATGCTCTGTCCCGGACATATTGTATGGGGGCAAAAAGTGTTCACCCCTATAGGTTTGAACAAAGGGGGAGGATATGTGAGAAGGTGACAGGTAAAATACTGGAGGGTCGCTATATATCCCCCAGGTTCCTCACGTACGTGTGGTGAGTGAGGTTAAAACTAGAGCCAAGCAGTAGCAAAACCTCAGCTGCGAGAAGGCATTTCTATATTAACCCTTTCTCATCCCACAGCAGGAAAGAGCCTTCAGGCACAGGTGGGATCTAGGCCTCATTACAGGCCTTTAAAGCCTGATCAGACCTGAGTCCAGGGAGTTGTCTGTGGAACACTGGAGGAGTCAGGTTCAGTCTTCAGACAGTCTGCTGGTGAGAGACCTGAGCTACTGTGGTTTTTGCCTTTGTCATTTTTGCCTTGTTTATGTTCTCGTTTTTGCCTGAAGGAAGGCTGGTTTTGTTTGGACTGTACTTGCTCAAATAAACGAACAGGGCTAAAACCCTGTTTACACCTGCAATTTTTTGTCTTTGTCTCTGACTGTCTGGGTCCGCAGCAGCTACCTCTGAGCTTAATCCCTCACAAGTTACAAAGTAATTCATAACAAATCGAATTTCTTGATAACGGTTGAGAGGATCTGCAGAGAAGAATGGCAGAAAACCCCCAAATCCAGGTGTGCAAAACTTGTGGCATCATACCCAAAAAGACTGGAGGCTGTAATTGTTGTGCAAGGAGCTTCAACTAAGTTTTGAGTAAACGGTCTGGATACTTATGTCAATGCAAGATTTTAGTTTTTCTTTTCAGTGAATTAAAAAAGATTTTTAACATTCTGTTTTCACTTTCTCATTATGGGGTATTGAGCGAAGAATGATGGGCACGACATAACAAAATAGAAAAAAGTGAAACAGTCTGAAGGCTTTTCAAATGCATTGTGTGTCCAAGAGCATAAGCTAAGATTGATGTGAAAATATAGTTTGCTGAATCATGAACTAAATATTGAGCTTGATTTAAAACTGTACAGTTCAGGACTTTGAAGCCTGAAGGTCAAAGGCATTAGGAAATTCTAAATAAATTCATTTTCATTATGACCTGAGACAGGTGTAATTATTACTAATTACCCATACTATTCAGCATAACACAATACATTCTCATATTGTCCTATAACATATACGTACTTGGTAAAACTGCCATAATATAACATAAAATGTTACCTTCCTACGTACCTATAAATCCAACATTTTTGTCTTCCATATAGTGCTCATAAAGAAAATGCTAAAACCAAATAATAAAAAAGTATTACCGCTTTTCTTCTGCCCTCGGTAACTATGCTGCTGTTGTAAGGCAAAATATCCTGTTAAATTGTTAATGTTAATCACAACCCAGCTTTTTAATCTCTAAAGGCAGATATTACAATAACAATCTGAAATAAATTGACCGGTATGAAGTCAGGCGACCTAGTCGTTTGCTTCCTGATTGGCTGATAAATTTATCATATTATTCAAGATGCATTTCTATGCTCGACACTTTTGTTTGGGCTGTATCTATTCTCCTAAAGTGTGCTCTGCTGCATTTAATTAATATAAGTCAACAGATGTTAAATGGTATATAGACCCGATGTTCCCCTCATGTATCACCGCGCAGGCATACTGATTTCTCTACCTAAATCTGCACACATTAACAGAAATTGTCCATCTAATGACAGAATGAAAGTTAAACAGAAATAAATGGTTCAGAAAGTGCCTCTCTTAATTGAAATATATTCACAGATCAGCCCATCTATTTCACTGCATGCTTGAAGTGCACAACTCAGACTTTGAATGAAGCTAAGAAAGGAAACTCTTGTGTGATTCTTTGTTGCTTGATTGCTGAAGCTATCCCACTAGTCAAAATAATTTGCAATAGGAAGACCTCTGAAGAACCTCTGCTTGTATATTAGGCCTCTTTCACACGGGTGTCACGGATTCAGTCCGGATGCGTTCCGGAAAATCCGCATGCATCCGCACCGATCCGCACACAATCGCAGTCAGTTTTGACTGCGATTGCGTACGTTCATTCAGTTATTTCCGCGCAGGTGCAAAGCGTTTTGATGCGTTTTTCACGCGCGTGATAAAAAACTGAATGCTTACAAACAACATCTCTAAGCAACCATCAGTGAATGACACATTGCATCTGCACTTGTGTGCGGATGCAATGCGTGATTCACGCAGACCCATTCACTTCAATGGGGCCAGGGCTGCGTGAAAAACGCAGAATATAGAACATGCTGCGATTTTCACGCAACGGCGAACTGATGAGTGAAAAACATCGCTCATGTGAAAAGCCCCATTGAAATGAATGGGTCAGGATTTAGTGCGGGTGCAATGCTTTCACATCACGCATTGCACCCGCGCGGAAATCTCGTCCGTGTGAAAGGGGCCTTAGGGAATTGTATAGCAGTCGTAGATCATTAGAAGTAGAGATGAGCGAATCATCCAAAATGCTTCTGCAAATAATCTGCAAATTTCTAACAAGATTCGTTCTTAATACGAATTTATTTAGTCGAATTTGCATTCAAACATAATCGTTGTTTTGCGAACATTCCTACACAAATTACAAACATACAGTCAGTCTAGTTAAAAGTACGCAATTCGTAAGCATTAGCGTACAAACTGCATACGAATCCTTAGCGTACTATTGACTCGCAATTGCATCATACGAACGAGGCTAGGCCGTGGCGTACAGTCTTTAGATGCAGTCCATATGAGGTAGAAAAGTAAGGTGCTACCTATCCGGCTAAGTGCATAATTTAATAAAAAAACACCGTACAAGAAGTGCATAATAGGACACATTGCAGTACCTGAAAAAGAATACACACAATGGGCTAAAATGCTTGAACGTTGCTGAACCTGTAAAAACACTATTGCTAAAATACAGCAAAGATTATTATACAAACATTTTAGTGCAGTTTCACATTTGCAAGCATAAAAGGCTCAGATATACGTTTGAGTCTCTCCTCGTGGCTCCTTGGCATGATAAAACACTGGAACACAGTCCAAAATTCAATTGTAATCCACCTGAGGTAATTTTGTAATCCACATGGATAATATAAAATAGCAGCAAATAGAGAACCCTCTTTGCAAAGGGGGCTCCCAAATAACCTGAGAAGGGAAGGGGGGGAGGAAAATAGGCGCGCTTAGGAGCAACTGGGAATTTTCTGCAGAATGGGGGGGGGGGGGAGTGCTGACAAGCCATGTCCATCTGGGTGAGAGTCAAACAGGGGGCAATACAAACTAAACAAAACAAGTGCCAACTAGCTCTCACCCGTCAGATGCAGTCCATGGTGTGGCTCCCATAGGTCCTCCTGAGGTGTCCTTTAAATCAGCCAGTAGTAGGGTTCCTCAGATGAGGGACCTGAAGTCCTCCTCGCTTGAGCTACTGCTGAATGACATCAGAGGACGCTCCTGCCTCCTGTAGGCCAAGCTCGCTGCTAGAGATGAGTGAATCTATTCGCCGCTTCGTAGATTCAATACGAATCTTCGTAATTTTCTACTCCGAAGCGAATCCGGATCTTTTCAGATTTGCTCCGTTCGAATCTTAAATGTTCTTAAACCTTGTCCAATGAATTGTATGCTAATGCTACGTATCAGTTAATTTATACGCTGATGCGTACAAATTCAGTTAATTAGCGAACTTTTACTGTATGTTCATTATTTGTGCGGAAATGTTCGCGGTGAGAGCAGCAAAAAACCCGGGAAGAACCCGGTTACCTGACCTAGTGGGAAGGGCCTGCTCTGATTGGCCCATAGGCTCGGTAAGCCAGTGACGCATCAGTTGTGCTGCGAGTGCTGAGACGAGCAGAAGCACTGTGAAGTTGTGAAAGACAAAAAACAGTGTTGTTCTGGGCATCCATAACAATGCACATATCAGGGCCAGTGCAGGGCAAGTGCAGGGCCATTGCAGGGTTAGTAATATTAATCAGGCAGGGAGAGAGACAGGGAGAGAGACAGGGAGAGAGAAAAAGACCTGAAGGGCCACAGTCAAGTGAAAATGTCTGGCATGCAGAAGCAAAAGGGTTCCATTTCCAGCCAGACCTCGAGCTCCAAAAAAAAGAAGGAGAAGGTGGCACAGGCAAGCAGTGGCAAAGGACATGTAGCCGCAGCTTCTACCGGTGGAATTTGTAGTAGTTGGCCACTGTTCCACCAGGATAACCCACCAAGGCAAATAATTGTTGTAGAGGAGAAAGTGGATGAGGTAGTGGAGTGGATGGCTCACTCATCTCAATCGCAGCCGGATGACGTGCTTTCTTCTACTTATACAGTATCATGTAGCCAGTGGTCAGACTCAGAGCGTTCCTCCTGCTCCACCATTCCGCTCCAGCAAAGCCCGTCATTTTCTGCCACCTCTCAGCCTTCAGTGCCCCCTCCTAGTGGTGTCCCTTCTGCATTTTTTCAAATAAAAGGCCACCGAACCCCATTGCACAATCCGGCAGATGTGAAGGAAAGCCTCCCACATGACTTTTTAGAGAGCAGTCAGAGTTTGGACTGCCCGGAAGCGGAGGTTGGTGTGGAACAGCCGATATTGCAGTCAGACAAAAGTGGTGGGGAGTCTGATGATGATGTGTTAGACAGGAGGACCTGGGAGGCGGAGCGGGCTGGGGAGGAGGTTTTGATCTCAGAGGAGGAGGGCGTTGGTAGTGGCAGAAACAGAGGGCAGAGGCAAGTTAGGCCCAGGGCCAGGCCTACCTTGGGAACTAGTGAGACCCCAGTTATAGTGGGGCCGGCATCAGGGTCTAAGCGTGCAAGGGCTAGAAGCTTGACCACCTCTGGAGGCCGAAATTCAGGTGTGTAGAAGTATTTCACCACTCTGCCGGGGAACATCAGCAAGGCCACGTGCAATTTCTGTAAGCAGAAATTGAGCCGTGGGAAAGCCTCAAATGTAGGGACCACTGCTCTGTGGAACCATCTGAAGCGGCATCATGCCGCAAATTTGGCTAACCAAGGTGGATTACAGCAGCGCATTAATACTGAAGAGCTGAATACTTCTCCCGGGGTCCCTTGCTACAGGTAGCCCACATCCAGGGGCGTAACTAGTACAGTACATACACCTCATTGTCAACCGTGTGTGTTTCTCCACCTCCTCTTACTCGTCAGCCGTCCATCGTCGAGTGCGTGAAAACAGAAGGTCCACCCATTACACTTTTTATTTTACCTACCTTCTACCTCTGGAAGTTGGGCTGGTGGTGTTGGAGGGGCAGGTGGGGTCCTCTCTCGCTGTTGTGGTGGAGGAGGGTGAGAGGGGCTCCTCTGTGGTGCAACAGCTGTCAAAAATCATTACATAATGGAATTACATTCAACTCTAATGAACAGTTGTAACTTCTGATGTTGATACATGTGAATAGTTTCGGGCTGGATCCCATTCCTAACCACTAGTACTCTACTGTAACACTGCAGCTGCACTCCCACGTAGCCTGGATTAAAAATAAATTAAATATGTTTACACTTACTAGAAGCTGAAGGTACTGTAGGGGCCGTCCGGCCTCGACGGTGACGGTGACGTCGTTGATGTTGCTCTGCAACATAAATCCATACACAATTGTTATGATGACCGACCGTTTTTAATACTGTATACTACTACGAAGATATTTTGGGTGAGAGGAGGGCCATATCCATTTTTTTCTTCTAAATGGGTATTTATTGCGATATATATCGTTATCGCAATAAATTTCTTAATATCGTTAACGTGGGAATATTTTTGATATCACCCACTCACATTAGCTGCAGCATGAACATTGAGCACGTCTTTGAGTCTGTATGTAGGAGGAGGAAGCGCTAACTATGAAGGGGCATAAATCTAAGGGTACTTTCTTTCACACTAGTGCATTTGCCTGACACAAACGGTAGAACAGCCAGCCCCATTAACAATAATGGGGGACAGCGCTGATGCGGCCGCTATCCGGCAAGAACGCCGGGAATTGGCAGGACAAATACTGCAGAACAGCCTGCAGGATCACCACCACATATGTGAAAGTAGCCTAAGGCAAATTACTGTGAAGGGGCACATATCTGAGAATACCTTCACTTGTTTGGGTGGAGTTAGAGGCGTGGCCTAGCATGAAAGAAAATTGCTGCAGCGCACTACGCATGCCCACGTTGTCCTTCTATACGGTTTTCATTATTGGCACTCACTGGTATATATACAATACAGTACACTAATTTTTTAACATGGAAAGGAAAATACATACAATGCAATGGCACACTGCCAACCAGATAAAACACAAAATGCCATAGAGATATGAGATATTTTGCAGCTAATACTATGCCTGTTTAGTAAATCAGAGATTCTTGGCAAATATATTTTGTACAAAATGATCTGGGCCCGTCCACCAAATCGTCAAGGTGATCTCTGTAGGATGGGAACCTAACACTATTTCCTACCTGTTATGTGCCAACCTTGGCTTCCGTATAATCAGGGGGTGTTGGTTCCACATGCATGCTGGATTCCCTCTGCCTTTTGCCAATTATGATGCTTCAAAGGCCTCCACTAATACAGGGATGCAGGTACCAACATGCATGCTGAGTCCACTCGGCTTTATAGTTACACTAATTAAAATCAGCCTATGGGGCAGACGGGGCTAGTCAGGAGTGCATGACCAAATGGAGTAGCCACACCTCCAGTACAAACTTGCAAAGAAAAATAGGGGAATTTCAGTCGGCACATCCCAGTGCGCAGGTGCATGTTGCTATGGCTAAATGCACAAGGAAAGGAAAATACATACAATGCAACGGCACACTGCCAACCAGATAAAGCACAAAATGCCATAGAGATATGAGATATTCTGCAGCTAATGTTACAGTATGCTTGTTTAGTAAATTAGAGATTCTTGGCAAATATATTTTGTACAAAATTATCTGGGCCCGTCCACCAAATCTTCAAGGTGATCTCTGTAGGACGGGAACCTAACACTATTTCCTACCTGTTATGTGCCAACCTTGGCTTCCGTATAATCAGGGGTTGTTGGTTCCACATGCATGCTGGATTCCCTCTGCCTTTTGCCATTTATGGTGCTTCAAAGGCCTCCACTAATACAGGGATGCCTGTTTAACATGTTTTTACTTTTCAAATATTTGGTTACTCACCCTGGCCCGGGGTCCGCACAGTGTCGAAACAATGATGCAAGCCCTGGATCACCTGCTGCATCTCCTTCTTCTGCTGGTTCGGGTGTCGGTGTGTGCCATCGTAATCCTGCTGGTCCATCAGCCGAATCATGTATTTAAGCTCTCCAGATCTAAATGCTGAGGATCGCCTGGATGCCATTTTCCAAACTTCGCTCTGCCTCAGAGGAGTGCACGCCATGGTCTAGCGTTGTGCATGCCTGCATATTACGCAATTGCTAGACAATAGTATGCTAAGGATTTGTACGCACTTTGTACGCTAATGTACGTGCGGATTCAGTTAAGTAGCGTACCTTTAACAACACTATGTTTGTTATTAGTCCGCGAATGTTCACAGAACACGACCAGAATAACGAATTATTTGTACGCAGCTTCGACCGAATAAATTCATATTAAGATCCAATCTTTTTAAAAATTCGACGAACATTTGGCGAAGCGAATCTTTCAAGATTCGCTCATCTCTACTCGCTGCTGTGGTGGATCTCCACTGCCCTCTTTTTCCAGAAGTCAGACTTGACTGAGTCCGGGTGGTGGTCACGCTTTATATGTAAAATGTAATATTACATGGCAGTTATTAAAATTAATGGCCACCCATGTAAAGGGTATTGCAGTACTTGCCAGCCCCCCAAAACATTTTTAAGCCCAAAGAAACCCATTGGCATATTGCGACCACATTATTCGGGTGCCGATAATGTTACAGTTTCCTCCCTCTGTAAAACTACTTAGGTGCCACATTTAACATTAACTGTGGCATTTGAGAGGCTAAATGGGATCAGAGTTGTGTTTGGACAAAACATTAATGACCTTTTTCCTATTGCTTGAGCCCATCTCTGGATAAGTATAACAGGGGTTAAAAAACTATTTGAAAATTAGTTTTTTAACTCCGACAACCCTTTTAAACAACAGCAATGTAAAATTTCAGTAATACCATCCTAACAAAGTTAGTCTTGCAGCCTTCTGTCTTCTAGCAGATCACCTTCCTGAAAGGGTCAGCAGATACTTATTGAAATGTGAAATGCAGCAAGGTCCACTTGGTATACTGTAGAAACAATGCATAGAAAAGTAAATGTCTTCTCTGGGCTAGAAATTACAATTTTTCTTTAGTAACAACAAAAATTGGCATTCTTATATTCCAGTAAATTTGATCAAGTTCAGGGGCTGAGTTTGTCCTATTAGGAAGTGCTGTGCGGTGTCTTACAGGTTACATTGACATAAATCTAATATTACATCACTTGCTCTGTTTAAGTAGGCCTGCAGAAGGTTTCCTATACCAACAGTAACACCTATGCAACATTTTGTCAGGGTCTTAAAACCCAAAGGAAAGGGACCACAAATGATGGATGAAGGTGTGAAATATATTTGTCACTCTACTGGGAAAGGAATTAATCAAGTGTCAAAACTGCTAAAGACTGCAGGGAAGCCTTGAGAGAAGAACAAGCCAATATGCTGAAAACATCTCAGACATATCCTGACTATAGAATAGGAGTGGAGACTCTGGGGTATGGAAGGACAACTGGACTGTACGTAAGTTACAAGCTGTGTGTGTCTAAGGTAAATTCATCATTAGCAAATCTTGCGGTTAAAAGGGAATCTGTCACCAGCAATGTCCCTATCAAACAGATATTGCCTAGAGACATAGCTGTGGTTATCCTGCTTAAAATGTTGCTTCTTCTTCTCTAATTGATCAGAGGTCCTGTTCCCGAATTACTTTTTCAAATAAGGCCTTTGGTGCAATAAGGGGAATCACCAATGTTCTGGCAGCACCCAAGCTCTGCTCCTTTCTGTGGCCATCCCCTTCCAGGCTGCTATGATTGACCAGGCCAGGAAGTAGCAAAGAAGCAAGGGAAAGTCTGGCAATGGAAAGGAAAGGAACTTAGGAGCAACAAGAAGGTGATGCCCTTGTTACATCCAAGGCCTAATTTACCTAAGAAGAAAAAGTATCATAACTGGGTTCGGAGCCTCAGATCAACAAAATAAAAACATAATTTTAATGCAATAAGCTAAATAGGGAGGTCGCTGGTGACAGATTTCCTTTAACTAGTAAAACTGAAGTGCAGTCTATAGTATACAAAGATGTCCACTGTGAGGGTAGACAGTTAGGGCCCTAGATGTTAATCAGATCAGGTAACGCTGGGGTGGAGAGGTGTATACACAAGGTCCATGACATTTGCTCACTTTTGCTGAATTTATTCCGCAATTTTGAGGAATAGATGTGGTCCTATTCTTTTCTATTGCCGGCATTTGATCTTGCCGAGCACCGGCTCCGTAAGAAAAAATAGAACATGTCCTAGAATAGGCATTTAGAACGGGGTGCCGAGCAAATTGCGGAACACACGCCAGTCGGCATCCGTGGTATTGCGGATCCGCATTTTTGGGGATCCGCAATACCACGGCCACCTGAACGGCCCTTTACACTCAGTGGACAATTTTCTAATTGTGGGTAAGGCCGCAGTGGGCTCCGAAAATGTATGCAACATCTTGTAACAAACACAAGTCAGCTCACCTACTGCCTGTGGTAAGAAGTGGACACCACTGACATATTTCTTGCATATGGATTAGAGGGATCTGACAAGTGTCTCCAGATCCTCACCTTTAATGGTCCTGTGTCAACATCTAGTATTACAACAGTTCTGTCATGCCAGCTCAGACTTGCCATACACTGCAAAAAAATGTATTTTTTATTAAAGGACGAAATGCAGTTCAGCTGCAGCCTAACAGACATTGCAGCAATTGGATTTTACCCTGTCAGGTAAGTCTGATTGGTATACTTGCTGGGACATGTACGGTACTCCATAGTTTGCACCCATTAGGGAGAATACACTATTAGTTTTATGCCAGTTTTCTAATTACAAATTTTTCTGCAGTTTTTTTGAGTTTTAACAACATTCATGGCACTTTTGAAAAATGTGTACAAGACATAGGAGGCAGGAGCCATGACATGAAAAGTCCTTCAGTTAGTTGCATTGACCCATACTAAGGATATGTACACAAAATAGATAAATTGAAGGTGTATAAAATCTTACACAAAAATCTGGGGCTGTCCCACCATTATATGTCATACTCTTTTTTTTCAGATCATAAAACATGAAGCTTATGTGCCATTTACATGTTGTTACAAAAAATAATCAGGCGAAGAGTTATGACATTTACTTACATAGTATGGCACCACCTGGTGTTGAAAGGGTATAGCAATGTGCATGTTCACCTACTTAGCTGCTTGCTACTGGTCACACATGCTCAGTCACTTCTCTACAGCCAATTCTTTGCATAGTGATCTGAGGATGGGAGCTGTGACCATTACCCACTGTCAATGGTGGACCTGTGTTAATTGTCTCCAGCTTTATAATAGAGGTCCTCTGCCCTCTGATATTGATAAGACTGCTGAGAATTAATCTCTACAGAACAGGAAGCGACAGCCTATTATGAGTCTAATAATTCAATATATGGAAATATAGGAACATTTTTAAATGAAAAAAAAATATATATATATATATATACATAAAAAAATCAAAAAGATTTTGGATTATGCATTCCCTTTAAATGAGAGACTGTACATAGTTACTGCACATAAGGATTTATGAAAATAGGCAAGGGGTTATTTTTGGTTGGAGGTAATCATGCGAAGGGTTCTACCTCACAAAGCAGTCTATATTTGTTGACTTAATTGAAGTGAAGAGACCTTAATTCTTGGTGGTTTAATAATGCAATTGATGTAGGCAATGTCAAGTCATAAATATAACAACACCAAACTTCTTAGCTGACAATACACTGACACCAGATGATTGATGACTTTATAACACAGACGTCTTGTTATTTTCCCTAAACAGTTCTGTTCATCGCATATCATTTTGTATGGATATTCTGCTTGAAATAGGAAAAAATAATATACAGTACATTACAAGATCCCAACAATTTACATGATTATTTGTTAAACGGGTTGTCTGTTTTTTTTTTCCGTATTGATGACATATCCCAGGCCGAGGTTCACCACCAATGATGCCAGGCGAGGCGATCGCCTCAGGCAGCACCAGGTAGGGGCAAGAGGGGGCAGCAGAAGGGTCATGGGCAATGAGTGCTTTCATTGTGGCAAAGGGGTTAGGTGAAGAAATTGGAATTTCTGTTTTCACCTCAGGCAGCAGAAAAGCTAGGTGCACTCCTGATCCCACGATAGGTCACCAATAACAGATCAGGGGTCTAACTCCTGGCAACCCCACCGATGCGCTGTTTAAAGAGATTGTAGCACTCATACAAGTGCAGTGTTCTCTTGACTGTTTACCTGCTCGTTGTCTATATGGAAAAGTCGATGGCAAGCAGATAAACAGTGAAGAGAACGCAACGCAGTTGATCGGCAGGGGTGCTGGGAATCAGACCCCTAACAATGCGATAATGATGAGCTATCCTTTTAACAATACCACAACAATTCTCCATGGGGCACATTGAATATCCACATACTTAGTCTAGTATACCTGTACAATAGAATTTGACATAGGTAATGAATACAAGTCACCCCAGCCTGCAAATATAACCATTTGTGCCCCTCTTTCTCAGGCCCCATGGTAGCCTCTTCCTTTGCCTGTTCAAGATAGCCCTATCATTCCTGATCACTAGCATGGCAACCCTCTCGATCAGGGGTGCACAACCTGCGGCCCGGGGACACATGCGGCCCTTGATACCATTCTGTGTGGCCCTCAACCATCTGGTAACAGACATGTATGTCTATGTCTTGTGGCTGTTCACATGTATTTTCCATGTATTCTCCCATTAGATGGGAGTTCCGGAACTGTAGCTAGACATTAATGGTATATACTGTGTGTTCAATACACCATAAATACAGTATTTCACTTGTTAATACCCCTTTAAAATTTTATTTTCGGCCCCCACCGAAAATTGGTTCAGTCGGACAATGTGGCCCCCACCCAGAAAACATTGTGCACCCCTGCTCTAGATATTGGTCCATAGCATGTCTCCCTCACCATGGCTCCCCATCTCATGCCTGGTCCTCAGCATAGCCCTCTCTCATTCCTAGTCCTCACTGCTAACACCAACACCAGCAAAACATTCAAAGCAGAATTTTCAACAAATCTGAATTTTCTTGTGCTTTCCGGGTAACAAGTCAGTTTAAAGGGGCAGAGCGCTGTGGATGACACTGTTAAAGGGGTATTACGGTTACAATAAATATAACTTATGTTTTAGACTAACTCATCATCAATCATTACCTAATATAATGTAAATTTCACATATTTACCATTGAGTAGTACTAAAAGATGTTTTCTTCCACTGCTACCCACCGTGTTTCCTCATACATTACCATGGCATTGACCTGTAATTCAGGCCACCCTCAAAAGGAGGACTTAAAAGCTCCACCACCACCAGGTCCCACTGAACGCCCCAGAATCCATCAGGTCACGCCCCCTTCCACTCCGCAGCCGACGGGTTTGAAAAATTGAAAGTAAAAATCATCTTCTGTCAGCTGCAGGGGTGGGAGGGAGGGTGACTTTCTCCCTGCAGCTCATGCTCAGACTGCACAGTGCTGCTGCCTGAGAGTGAGCTGTTCAAACGGACATCCCTGTCCTCCATCCAGGCCCTGCGCATGACAGTGGACAGGGTGTCTGAAAGCAGGACTGTCCAACCTAAAACCAGACCTCTGGCCACCCTAGGGGCAGGCTGATGTTAGGGTGGCCAGACGTCCGGTTTTAGCCTGGACAGTCCGGTTTTCTGCCTCCCTGTCCTCCATCCGGCGCAGTGCCTGGACAGACGCAGTGTTCTCCACCCTTTCAGTAGCTCATGCTCAGACAGCTTCTCCTCCATGTCTTCACGGAACCAGGGGTGTGGCATCATGTTTAGGGGCATGACCGGTGAGGCCCGGCTTCTGGGGTGAAGACAGTGGCCACCCTAGCTGCTGTGGAGGTCACAGTTGAAGGGGAGGGCATTGTGGATGTTACTGTTAAGGGGCAGGCTGCTGTGGAGGTCACTGTTAAAGGGGTGGGCACTGTAGAGGTCACTCGATATCTTTTAACGACACACACAAACATTAAATGAAATAGATGAAATGTACCTGGGTCCTTCTGCTTGTACATTATACAATTTAATATATTTTGAATTAAAAGTTATGTTTTAGAGGGTAATATTGTCTTTACAGTGAAACAATTATATATATATATATATTTACCCCAGTAATAATATATACAATTTTCAGTGAATTGTACATTATACAATGGATAAGTCCAGTTGCCTGGGAAAGCAGAAATATCGATCAGTCCATCAAGCTAGTGATCCCCAAAGAAATGACCATTTGCTACCGTCCATACATGTTGTTAAAAAGGATCTGTAGGTTCCACTCCGTCTGTAATGTAAAAGGCACAATCACGGGTAATAAATTATAGCGGGTGTGCGTCCTAGTGTTAAATTACTATCACTGCCTATACAGACGCTAAAAACAATAGTACTTTATTGAATCACTATTAAAAGGAAACCAAAAAACACCCCAAACAATGTAGGCAAAAATGAAACAAATGAAGTCGTTCTCCACTACAGGCTGAAGCCATCCAGCAAGGGAGGCACAGCCAGGTAAGTAACCAGAGCGTGCACTAGCCTGTACACGAGGAGGAGGCAGTACAAACACCCAGGATCCCTGAAAAGATCAATGTGTAAACAAGTCTAAATTACTGCCATGAACAGACCCAGGACCTGGTGAAGCCTCACCGAGTAACGCAGCCGTACTCACAGCAGACGGACAAGATCAAAGTAGGGGTGTGATGGAGGAAATTACCATCAATAGATGAACTCCCCTTATACACTTGTCCAGAAATACAGGAGTCTACCAAAACTGATGGTGAAGTGGGAAAGGTATCCTGCCCATTCCCAATTACCCCATAACATCGTCCATGTTACAACCCATGGGGGTAATAGCATGCCCCCATTAGGAGGATCGCTCCAAACAACACCCTGCAGTTCCGGGCGATTAAGGTAAAGAGAGGTTAAAAAATTCTCAATAAGGGGCACCTAAGCTGCTAGGCAGAAGGTATATTCAGCAGGTGCATCCCCATAACCAATCCAAGTTACAGCCTTTGGGGGTAGGAGACAACTCCAGGTGCAAGAGCACTCCAAACAACTCCCCACTGGCCCAGATGGAAAGGGGAACAGTGATTGTAATTAGGGATGAGTGAATTTTTCAAAAATTCGATTCGGATGGTTCGCCGAATTTTCCGGAAAGATTTGCTTCAATCCGAATAAATTTGTGGCAAATCGCGTTAAAAAACGGCTACTTCCGGGCTGCAGTGGAGTAGAACACTGTGCCTTGCAGTAAAACGCATAGGGAGTCTACTGTGGTATTAAAAGAATATGTGTGAGCCAGTGTGACACACACATAACAGGCGTCGCTCTTAGAATTGCTGCACACTTTTATGTATTTGGGCAGTTAAGGGGCCAAAACTCACCAAATAACTCAAGTCTGAGCTCAGCCTTACAGGTCGATGTTAGCGCCAGCTATAAAGAATCGTGCACATGTCCAAGATCCTACTAGAGCGCCAAAAGCGCACGCCTTTTACACCAATTCACTGATTCCACATACATTTCTTACAGGACCTGTTCTATTACACGCTTAAACTAGCAGAGCCCCTCCCCCCCAGTCAGTGTGAAGATGGCAGTGACTGCATCATCAGGAGACCACAGAATGGTACGACGATAGTGTAGAGGAGGCATTGACAGCAGCTGTAGCATCAGGAGACCACAGAGTGGCACAACCACAGAGTAGGTTGACAAGATTGAAAATGTCATTCAGTAGAATTTCGCAGTCACAGACAGGCCCAATGAGAAGACGGCAAATGACCGTAGTGAAGAACTATGAGGTAAAATCTGGAGGGCAAAGAGTGGCACAATGACAGAGTGTGGAAGTTACAGCAGCAGTCGTAAAATTTGGAGGCCACAGAGTGGCACAATGACAGAGTGTGAAAGTTGCAGCAGGAGTAGAATTTAGAGGCCAGGGTGGTACGAAGACAGAGATAGGAAGGAGAAAGTTCTCATAAAAACTAATGTTTGCGCAAGAGGAATTGACGTGGAACAAGTGTCAACTGCTGTCAACCTGACCTGCCTGAGAATCTAGAAGGTCTGACAGAGTGTCATGATGACAGTGTAAAGGAGGCAGTGGCAGTAGCTGTAGCATTATGAGGCCACACAGTGGCACAATGACAGAGTGTGGAAGTTGCAGCAGCAGTCATAAAATTTGGAGGCCACAGAGTGGCGGTAGCGGCAGCTAGAAGATGGCGTGTGTAGTCGTCGTCGTCGGCAGCATCATCAGGCCGGAGACTGGCACGGTGACATACCCTGAAGAGCAGGCCTTTTGGTTAAGATCAACTGTAGTATATGTTCTCATCGGTATCAGGGCTGGTTGTGCCAGGGAACTTAAGGCAGAGGAGGTGCAGTGCAGGCTACAGCTTGACGTTGGCAAAATTGCAGTGCGCTGAGAAGTTCCATCTTGAGATCGAGCTAGCGGACTGCAGGGAGCTGAGCTACCACCTGTGGGAGCCCCTGCCTCTCGCCTCCCCCATGCTCATCGCTGAGTGTCCCGGGGGCCAGAATCATTTACTTTTAAAAATGTGAGTGTTCAAAACAAACAGGGTTTCCTGTATACTTGAGCTAGCAGCAGTCGAATCTTTGTGTGCAGATGACGATAATGACCATGAAGCCCTTGCTTCACCTGTCTCCCAAGTGCAATCGGTTACATCATCATCAACTACAGTTTGCACGTTGCTAATGTCCTCCTCAACGGTCTCTGTGTACAAAGCCTGACCACTCTCAACATCACCTCCCACTACACTCTCCTCATCAGAACTTGACGGACTACTGGAAGGAGCAGATTTCTGCCCCGCCTCTTGGCTTCCCAGCAGCTGCTGACTGTCCTCAAGTATTTCTTCCTCCCTTATAGTGGCTCAGAGCCTACAGCATATAGTACTTCTCTGGCTGAGGGAACCGAAAAGGACAGAGGCAGGTTGAGGACAGGTGAGGGCAGTGGAGGTGCTCCAGGCCCATGCCAACTAAGGGTTGTATCTGACGAACCCACCGACTCTTGGCTGTCATCTGGGAGGAAGTGGATGACCGAGTCAACCATTCAAGAACCGCTGGGTTGGTGGTCAACACACGACCACTAGATGACACAGCTCTGGCCTCGCCAAGTGACCCCTAATCCCACGTCCCCTTCCTCTGCTGCGATCTGTGCCTATTCCAGAAACATTTGTGCCACTGCCTCTCCCCTGTGAAGGGCCTGTCACCTCTCTGTCTGACATACTAGTTGATTACAAATTTAAAATAAAAGGAAATTAAAAATCCACCCAAAAAATTTACTTTGCTCACTGCCTCGCACAACAGCCTAACTATTTATTTGAGAAATACCATCACCCACAGAGTGGGTTAACAATGGGTTGCTGAGCTGCAGTACAATCGGTTACTGCACAGAACTACACACTATATGACAATTTTCTTTTTCTATGGCAAATGAGGCCACAAATACTTATTTAAAAATAACACTAACAACCCCACAAACTCAGATTCACTATTTTTTTTAATGATATTCACAGACTACCTTACAGCAATATCACGCTTTTCTGCTTGGATGGCGAATGAGGCCTAAAATACTTATTTGAAACTAACCACCCCACAAACTGAGATATTTTATTTTTTAATGATATTCACTGACTACCTTACAACAATGTCACACTTTTCTGCTTGGATGGCGAATGAGGCCTAAAATACTTTTTTAAAAGTAACACTGACAACCCCACAAACTCAGATTCACTATTTTTTTTTTATGATATTCACTGACTACCTTACAGCAATATCACACTTTTCTGCTTGGATGGTGAATGAAGCCTAAAATACTTTTTTGAAACTAACCACCCCACAAACTGAGATATATATATATATATATTTTTTTTTTAAATGATATTCACTGACTACCTTACAACAATGTCATGCTTTTCTGCTTGGGTGGCGATTGAGGCCTAAAATACTTATTTAAAACTAACACTGACAACCCCACAAACTCAGATTCACTATTTTTTTATGATATTCACAGACTACCTTACAGCAATATCACGCTTTTCTGCTTGGATGGCGAATGAGGCCTAAAATACTTATTTGAAACTAACCACCCCACAAACTGAGATATTTTTTTTTTTAATGATATTCACTGACTACCTTACAACAATGTCACACTTTTCTGCTTGGATGGCGAATGAGGCCTAAAATACTTTTTTAAAAGTAACACTGACAACCCCACAAACTCAGATTCACTATTTTTTTTAATGATATTCACTGACTACCTTACAGCAATATCACGCTTTTCTGCTTGGATGGTGAATGAGGCCTAAAATACTTATTTAAAACTAACACTGACAACCCCACAAACTCATATTCACAATTTTTTTTAATGATATTCACTGACTACCTTACAGCAATATCACGCTTTTCTGCTTGGATGGCGAATGAGGCCTAAAATACTTATTTGAAACTAACCACCCCACAAACTGAGATATTTTTTTTTAATGATATTCACTGACTACCTTACAGCAATATCACGCTTTTCTGCTTGGATGGCAAATGAGGCCACAAATACTTATTTAAAACTAACACTAACAACCCCACAAACTGAGATTAACTATTTTTTTTTAAATGTACCCCTAAACAAGGCTCTGACCCTCTTTCACTGCACTGCACTGCAAAAAAAGTGACACTAGTGGTGCTTCTTTGCATAAAGCACCCCAAAACAGCCTTTAGAAGAAGTGCAGCGTTGTACAAGAGGCTAACCCCTATGTCCACTCACTGCTGCTGCAGTGTATATGGATAGCGATTCACTGCCTGATTTTCTGTCCACAAATCGTCCCTCTCCTATCCCTGCAATTCAGGTTATCTATCCCTGATCTCTTTTCTTGTATTTTGAAACATTTTCCTATCACTTGCCCTAACGCAGCTCACATCTGTCCCTGCTCTAAATCTCATGGCAAATGGCAGATTCCAGCGGTGCAGAGCTATTTATAGGGCTGTGACATCACAGGACCTGGCTGGCTGCTGATTGGCTACATGTCTGCATGTGATCGCATTGTGGGTGTTTACTTCTTTGTCCCAGAGATCCTTCCCCCATGTCATGCCATGTGCTTGCAGCCATTTTAGGGGAAAAAAAAAAATTTCGTTACTACGAATCGCCAAGAAATTTGCTTTCGTTGCGAATTGAATTTTCCATGAAATTCGTACGAATTCCACTTCGTCAGCTTCGATTCGCTCATCTCTAATTGTAATGAAAAAAAAAAGGCCAGTGAGTATGATAATGATCTTTTACGACCTCTGCTGCCCATCAGGTATGTCTTTGCATTAAAATATCTTTTTGGGCATGCATTCTAGCAACTTCATATTACCTTCATCCACTCCGTCCTAATGTTCCGCACACTTGCGTACCTGGATATCTGGATACCTCTATCACCACACAGCCAAGCTTCATACCAGCAACAGCCCCTGTTTAATGGCATGACCATTACCAATGAAGAAGGACTATACAGTGCGATCTTCATTATTAAATAAAAGGCAGTTGCAGGCTAATTGGCTCCATGGTTCTTCACCACAGCGCGGCCACTCCGTGTGGCTGTACCCTAAGGCAGATTAGGCTGGGTATACCTAATTAATAGTGATTTGTGATTAATTAATTCATAAACAATCAAATTTCTTGGCTAACTTCGGCAATGTTGCTGAATCAAATTTTTGAAAACTTTTCCCACCTCTAATTGGAAGCTGGGTGAAGAAAAAAAATGGAAAAGAAAATATAAAATATAATGGGGATGGAGTAAAGAGGAGAAGAGGATAGTGGAGAAGGAAAGAAAAGGGCGCCAGGGGACTACTAACAGGCTAGGGTTGGTTTATGGTGTGGGGTGCAGTGGGGTAGGATAGGCAGCTCCCCAAGGTATGTCCGCAGTGCACTCAGTGGACTGCTAGTTTAATGGAGGTAGGAGGAAAAAAGGAAAAAAGTACCCGGATTGACCACCAGGTCCTCCTTCGTTGGATCAAAGGCAACGGAGGAGGCTTGTGGGGGCGCCTAGTGGGCAGGTGAGATGAGGGTTCTGATGCAGTTATGTGTATGTGTGATAGTGTGTTTGGTCGGATATTGGTCAGTAGTTACTGTTAGGCAAGTGGATAAACTATAGATGTGGCTAAGAATTCTGTTCATATAACATTGGTTGAACTGTCAGACTCAGTGTCTATTCTGCTTAATCATGTTGGCAAAAAGTGAAGGAATAACTAGGGAATAGAGTAGTAAAATAAGAATAAGTGATAATAAATGATGATAAAATATTAATAAAATGACAATAATATCAAAGAAGCTTACTTCACTAGGGAGGGAGGTGCAGGATGAAGCTCAAGACCTTCGAGATCGCTTGCAAGATGTATTATCAGGCTTCTTTAGTCCCCAAGAAAGATGGTTACCAGGGCTCCAAATAAGTTTCCAAAAAGTCTTGAATTCACACAAAGGGTAAAAAGTATAGCTCGACGCGTTTCGGGGATTATACCCCTTTTTCAAGAGAAATATAAAAGCAGTACATATATGGTGAGGTATTTATAGGGAATGAGGTTATTCACAAATGGTGTACACCCTATTGACCAGGAAGTAAACCGAGGAAGAACTTCCTGTTTCATGTTTAGAAAGAAGTCAATAAAAAAAGTCAATAAAAAGAAAAAAAAAATGTCAATAAAGAAAGATCAATAAAAAAAAGTCAATAAAGATGAATAAAAAAATATATAAATAAATAAATAAGTTGTTTGAAGAAATATACAATAAGGGTCAGGTAGTGTATGTACAGGGTAATCATTATCATATGGGTAATCCAAGTGGTATATTTCTTAAAAAGACTAGGATTGCAATCATATTCACACATATAAATATATAAATAAATAAATAGATCCATAAATAAATAAATTGATAGATTATAGACATAAGATCATTGGATTCCTAGCGCATTAGTGATTCGTGTGGTGAATTCTGACGGGCATTATGGCAGTAGCCATTCCCCTCATTAGTCGTGTGCTCCGTCGTGGACCGTTTGCGGAGGTCAACAAGAGGTTACCATTGGTGTCCGGTGGCGTGCGTTCCATGGTGGAACGCCTTTGATGCAACAAAGGAGGACCTGGTGGTCAATCCCGATACTTTTTCCTTTTTTCCTCCTACCTCCATCCTCATGTCTAATTGACAGGCTCCCTTCTTCAGCGATCGCACAGGCGGTGTAGCGTAACATGGGCTGTACCTTCTGCTACTCTGACAGCCTCCCTACTCTTATAATGCTAAATGTTGCTGGAAATGCTCCACATGATGTTGTCTGTAATCCAGTATCACTGCACAATGCTGGCAGCTTCTCACCACTGATGAACCTTGCAATTCTTCGGCTCCTAATTGTGCTGATTCGGTGATACAGCTAGAGCGCAGAACATATCCACAATGAGATAAATTATGGTGACTACAGTGGTATGCAAACATTTGGGCACCCCAGAATTACTGTTACTGTGAACAGTTAAGAAAATTGAAGATGAAATGGTCTCCAAAATGCATAAAGATGAAACACACCTTTCAACATTTTTAGCAACATCAGTGTATTATTTTGCTTCTGTACAATTTTAGAGTGAAAAAAGGAAAAGAGTACCTAAAAAAGTATGGGAATGTCTGTATGTGCAGAGTGGTGGTGTCAGATATGGGGGTGTGATATGAGGTCTGATATGGAGATCTGAGCTGAAGTATGATGAAGATTGGGGGAAGGTCTGAAAAAAATCCTAGATTGCAGTGATGCCAAAAATATATTGTTGCTAGGTTTCACTACTTTTGCACAATAAAAAAACATTTAAAAAAAAAAAAAGAAAATGTTACTACATTGCTGGATCCCAAAACCCATAATTTGTTTAAAAAAATTTCTTTCTATGGAACTGTGTAAGGGTGGAATTTTTGCAGGACAACTTGTAGTTTTCATTGGTATCAGTTGGGGTACATAACACATTTTGATTGCTTATTATTCCTTCTTTTGTTGCGAAAACTATTCTGGCATTTTATTTTACAGTATTTACCGTGAGGGATAAATTATGTCATAATTACTGATGTGGTAATACCAAATATGTGGAGGAGTTTTTATTTTTTGAATTACAGAACAGTGATTTGTGGCTAATATAAAATGAACTTGCTTTCATTCATTGGGTGTAAAACCAAAATGGAGGAAAGTAAATGGTTGGATTTAGAATTCCTCATGAGTTCCCATCCTTAAAGGATACTCCTATTTGGACATTAATGGCATATCCGCAAGAAATAGCCAGACACACTCTGAACTCTTATAGAAATGAATAAAGAGAGCTGATATGCACGGCCACCTCTACAGGAGTGGGACAGGATCCACAGGCATTAGACGGGGGGAAGCCTCTGCAAAACTGAAGTTCTAAATACTCAGGATTTCTGGTCATCCAAGTCATTATTATGTCAACTAGCTCTCACCAAAATATACTGATCCATTCAGCAGCCAGAATGTCAAAGCCTTGTCTCCATATAATGAGCGTGTGAATCTTGATATACGGGAAAAAAGTTATTGAAAAGACTAATGAGACAATTTACTATTGGTAATTATGTTCATAATCTTATTGGTGATTAAAATCCACTTGTAAATTAAGATAAATTTATAATAGATAGTCTAGGAGTTGGCACCAATCTCAGCAGCTCGTGGTAAATAAATTGGAGAAGAGACTCTTCTGTCACCTTGAAAATGACGGCTCCCTGCTTGTAATCAATCAAATGATTTATACATCGTAAAGTTTCTCTCCCTTTGCTCCATGACAGTAACAGAGTTCATTTCTTTTGACTTTAGCAGGACACATAGCAAGTATATCTTGAATTGCAGTAGTAATGCTATGGCTTACAAAGAAACATGACAATCTTAGTATCTAGAATATAAATCTATTTTTGCCATTTATGACACTATAGACTGCTGGCCTAATTATTCCCAACTACAGATGAGCAAATCGATTCGTCGATTCGTTGATTCGTATCGAATCTTGGGAATTTTTAGCTGCGAAGCGAATCCGAATATTAGGTGATTCGCTTCGGCTTTGTACGCATTCGCTACGTAGTTTGTCCTATCAATTATACGCTATTGCTACGTATAAGTTACTCTATACGCTGTTGAATACGAATTCAATTCATTTGCGATGCAGACTGCTCCCTGGTAGCTCCGCCCCCTTTTCCAGTGCGCGAGGAAGACGAGGCAACTCAGGAAATTAAGATGGCGACACAGCGAGGTCCTGACTGGGGAGTCATGGTGTGGGGCACCGACCCCTATGAGGAGAAGGAACCGGAGGAGATCTACGTCTCTCAATATGTCCGGCAGCCTAAGAAGTCGGTTGAGGTGCCCACTGAGGTGTTCACTCCGCTGGCTGACACGCTGGAGACGGCAGGAGTTCCCGCTCCGCCGCGGAAGGACTACTCCCTTCGTCAAAATTCTATGGTCCCCGAGGCTGTCACCCGGAACGCCCTGACCCTCTGGGAATACAAAAAGCTGGTAGAGGAGTGGGTTGTTCAGGTGTTGGAGCACCCACGGTCCGGTGACCCTAAGCTGGAGCGCCTAAGGGGTACCGTTATTTGGTTCAATGTGGAACGGGGAGTAGGCTTTATCGGCGATGAGGAGATGGCGGAAGAGTTATATGTGAACCGCCGTTCTGTAAAGCGGCCGTATCTTCCACCCGTCCACCACAATCTCCACGCAGGGTATTACGTGGAGTATACCCCCATGAAGAGCCTCCAAGGCCCATTTGCTACTAGGGTGAAACTCCTTAAGCGACCAGCTACTCCTGCAGCGCCCCCGGAAGACTTGACTGAGGAGGCCCAGGCCGCAAAAGAGGCTTGGTGTTCCCATGGAACTCTGCGATCTGAGGAGAAATCCCATTCCCAAGCTCAGCTGGAACCCCTGATACCCGATTTGCCACCGCCGCCAATCCTTCATGTGGGACAGATGACCACCAACAGTTTTGTGTACCAGCCATCGGTGGTACAATACCAACTGCCATGGCAGGTGCAGGCCGCACAGTCCGCCACTCGCGGAAGACCGTTACCAGAGCCCTTGCAGCCGGAGATTCTGTCACCTTGTATGCCGGCGGGAGGATCTGGCCACTACAAGGTAATGGGCAAGGCCCAAGTTGCCACGGCCCTTGCCAGTGTGACTGCCCGGTCACTACCAAGACCATCCCTGAGAGGTCGGTGGGGGTCTGCTGCCGCAGACAGTGTCGCTTTCATGAGGCAGGAGCGTCCTCTCATGTCTTTTAGCTCCAGCAGCAGTGAAGAGGACCTGCTGGCCCTTAAGTAAGGATCCTGCAGCTGTTATGGGAGCCACAACGTGGACTTAACCTGAAGGGTGAGCACTAGTTGCCCTGCGTTTGTCCTCACCCAGATGGCCATGGATTGTCAGGACTCCAGCCATAAAAAAAAAAGTTTTAACCAAGTTGCGCAGACGTCCCTTTTCCCCCCTTTTCAGGGAGCCCCTTGAAAGAGGGTTTTTTAAGGAACCTTTGCTGCTATTTTTTTACTCATTTGGATTACAATTTTACCTATGTGGATTACAAATTGCAACTGAGTTTGGGACTCTGCTCCAGTTCTATGACAAGCGTCAGAAGAAAAGAGACTTAAACGTGTCCGTGAGCATACTAGGTAGGTGATATTTAAAATGTTTACATTATACATATAATGTATTTGCACTATATTGTTTCCACTAATGTTTTTACCTTTCAGCAACGTTTTCAAGTATGTTGCCCATTGTGTGTATTTCTTTACAGGTACCGCAATGTGTCCTCATATTCACTTTATAGTATTGTGGATGATTGTACTATGCCCTTAGCTGGATAGACAGCACCTTACTTGTTCTAATCTAACTCAAATATACATACTGCCTCTGAGGGCGATTTCAGATCTGACCATTTACGATGGATCTGGCCCGGGGTCCGCAAGGTG
The DNA here is from genome assembly GCA_900303285.1 of Rhinella marina. Lineage (NCBI taxonomy): Eukaryota > Metazoa > Chordata > Amphibia > Anura > Bufonidae > Rhinella > Rhinella marina. The sequence continues at coordinate 40,375 of ONZH01003862.1, forward strand.
TCAAAACGATGGCGCAAGCCTCGGATCACCTGCTGGATCACCTCCTTTTTATGCTGGTTCGGGTGGCGGTGTGCGCCATCGTAAATCATAATCCTGGCGGTCCATCAGCCGGACTATGTATTTCGGCTGTGCAGCAGAGCTAAATTATGAGGATCATCTGGATGCCATTTTCGAATATTCGCTCTGCTTCTGAGGAGTGCCCGCCGCGGCCTCTCATCGTACGTGCCTGCATATTACGTATTCGCATAGACAATAGTACGCTGAGGATTCGTAAGCTATTTGTACGCTCATGCATACGTCTTCTAAGAAGTTGAGTACATTTTTTAAATGTACATTCGTTATTAGTGCGTGAATGTTCGCTAATAGCACATAATAAGGAATATTTTGTATGCAAATACAACGAATCTATTCGTCCAATATACGAATCTTAGGAAAACTTCGGCGAATGTTCGGCGAATAATTTTTTGAATGATTCGCTCATCTCTATTCCCAACATATTCTCAAGATACATTTTCTCTATATATATACTGTATAATATTTGTTTTACAATATGGCTTTTAATGATCTTAATTTATAGCGGGAGTACATCATAATTATACATCCCCTGAAGAATCAAACTGATGGCATTCTGCCATCTAGCTCTCTATCCAGATGGTCCTTTGTGCATTTGAATGACGATGCATGAGTAAAGGGTAGTTATGCTGATCTTTGCATAAGTACTAGAATTTAGTGAGTTTCCAAAATTTCCAAACAAAAAAAATATGGTTGTCATCACTAACGTGCCAGTGTACAGATTAAGAGGCCTACACGAGTGAATAATCAACTAGGTAGTGCTTAGTGACAAAAAAGCCAAAGAAAATGGGGGACATTTTCTAAGCATGTTGTGCCAGAATTATGGAGTAAAATGTGCTAAAAAGAATGGTGTTTTGATTTGCGCCTGATCAGGGGCGGATTGGGAATTAAAAGTGGCCCTGGAAAAAAAAAAAAGTGGCCCTATGTTGTGGGCGGGACCAGATTGAGAGAAGGTGGGGCCAACATGGATAGACTGGGCCAGAAATACCATAGAGGGAGCAATATATCATGCTGCAATTTTTTATTTGGCTCAGTGCAGCACAATATACTGCTCCAGAAGAGGCCAAAACCTCTGTAGAAGCTGATCCTCTGTGGTGCCCATTTCCAACTGCCAAGTCCTGTCCCCCTCCTCCACTTTGCTCTAAGATATAGAGAAAGGGGATGAAGATTTAAACACAGGCAACAGCAGAGAGACAGCCCTACCATCAGTATTCTGACGGTCTTTCAGAGTTACCATACATATAGGGTAATGCAGCGTCACATACATGTCACATCCGGTGACGTCTCCTCTGATATTCTCTGTCCTCATCTTCTCCATTAGGACCAGACAACACATGATGACATCTTCTTGCCGTGTTCCATCTCTGCAGAGTTTCACACACAGACATCTTAGAGTCCTCAAATTTCCATCATCATCCCCACCATGGTGCCCCAACATTGTCATCCTGCTGCTACCCCAATATACTGTAAAAATAATAATGCCCCCTATAATGTCCCCAGTGGCAATAATGCCTGCCCCCATCAACAACAAACTGCCTCTAATTCCCCCAGTAATAATAATGCCCTCAGTAATAATAGTAACCCCAGTAATGTCCCTATAGTGCCCCCAGTAATGTCCCTATAATGGTCACCATAATGCCCCCCTCCCACTAGTAATGTAACTATAGAGCCCCCAGTATTGCCCTCCCTGCCCCCAGTAAAGTCCTTATAGTGCCCCCAGTAATGCCCCCTGCCCCCAGTAATGTCCCTATAGAGCCACCAGTATTGCCCTCCCTGCCCTAAGTAAAGTCCTTATAGTGCACCCAGTAATGCCCCCTGCCCCAGTAATATACAGTGGTCACTTTAATGCCCACCCCCACCACCTCCTCATTGTCAAATGGCTTGTAAAAAAACAAACAAACAAACAAACAAACAAACAAACAGGTTCAGAAAAAGCACTTTTATTCTGCTAGAAAACAACTCCCAAATGCCCAGCTGAAAGTGAAACTAAAAACAGCTTTTTCTCCTGACTCGTACAGCTATATCTTCTGATATACTGGATTTAATGCTGTAATGTCAGCTTTCATAGGCGGTCAGAACCATTTTTCTATCTGCTACCAATCCCAAGATATGAGCAGCTAAAGCAGCCCTCCCCTCTTCAGTCTGGTTTGCTTTGGGCACTTGCAGCAGCAGAGCTGGGCACTTGGGAGCTGTTTTCCTGCAGAATAAAAGTGCTTTTCCTGGACATGTAATACAGAGTGCACAAAGTGCACACAAGTATGCCTGGAATGTGTATGAAATCTTCTGTGGGGCACTGCTGTTAGTTATATAGGTGAAAAATAGGTGAAAGACTCCCTTTAAATAGTATTTGCTATTAGTTATATATTTAAAGAACAGGTGAAAGACTCCCTTTAAATAGTATTTGTATCAGGAAAGCTTTCAGGGCTCCAATCTCCCTTATAAAGTAACTCAGAAAATGTAAAGGGATAACCCAAAGTATTATATAGATTGGTATTTCCTCTCTGTTTCTAAGACAAGTACTCTCCACCAGTTAAAGTGACTGTCTTGTCATAACCTCAAAAAGAATATATGTAAGTCAGTACCTATAGGAGATGGTGACCTGCTAAGTATTTTCCTGATACTTTTCTGCTTGGCTGTTTTTAGCTCAGCACCATTAGGGCAGAGCTGTGGTCTATGACTACAGCTTAGCTACAGTGTTCACAGGGAGCGTGAGGTAGTCTGAGCCACACCCCTGTTTCATCATTTGTCCAGACTGCTGCTCAAGTACCGGTGCGCTGCCTTCAGGAGTCACCAGATGGCACCCTCCGTTTCAGGGAGAAGCCACAGCCGGAGCCGCTGATCCCGGGACTGCCACCACCACCACCATCACAGTCTTTTCAGCTCGGTCAGCTGACGACTTCGTCGTTTACCTTCCAGTCTACGGTGATCCACCAGTACCAACTACCCTGGAAGATAAAGCCAGCAGCAGCCAGGGTTGCTGGGGCTTCTTCCCTGAACCGCTGCAGCCAGAAGTCCTTACCCCTGCTGTCCCGGCAGGAGATTCCGGAAAAGTAAAGGCACAAGTGGCTGCAGCGCTCACCAGCGTGACCACCACCCGGACCCGGTCAAGTCCGACTTCTGGAAGAAGAGGGCAGTGGAGTTCCACCACAGCAGTGAGCTTGGCCTACAGGAGGCAGGAGCGTCCTCTGATGTCTTTCAGCAGTAGCTCAACCGAGGACGACTTCAGGTCCCTCATCAGAGGAACCCTACTACTGGCTGATTGAAAGGACACTTCAGGAGGCCGCAGCCTAGCCTCGTGCATATGACGCAATTGCGAGTCAATAGTACACTAGGGATTCGTACGCACTTTGTACGCTAATGCTTACGTATTGCGTACTTTTAACAACACTGACTGTATGTTCGTAATTTGTGTAGGAATGTTAAAAAAAAAACGATTATTTTTCTAATGTCTAATGAACAAACTGAGAAGAAATACATTGCAAAACCGGTATTCACCAACAGCACGCTTCATGTTAACTAGATTGATTACCTCAGGTAGAGGAGGCAGGTAAATATGATAAAAACTCAAACATAAGTATAAAGGGAGAGGAGGTGGGAGGGGAAAGACTAGGGAAACGGGGGGTAGGGAAGAGGGGGTTACAATAGTGATCTGCTGCTCAATTACATATCTATTACATCATGTCATACCCAAGTGAATAAAGATGGTATTGCGAAGAACCTGTGTGAGATCTATCTCCTTGTGGGGAGGTGGAGTTATGGGAGCAAAATTGTTTCCAAGGGCCCCAGAGTTTCATGTATTTATTATGACTTCTAGTTTCCCAACTTGCCAGCTCTTCCATGCGGCATATGAGATCGATTTTATCCATCCATTGTTCAATGGTTGGTGGGTCAGGACTGAGCCACTTGAGTGGAATTAATAATATGGTGGTCTGCAGGAGCTGGGTGGCCAAATCCCCTTTAGTTGGGCGCCACTTATTATTAGTGAGCCACAACAAAATAGATTCTGGTGTTAACTGAATATTAGTTGAAGCAATCACATTAACCCTTTCTATTACAGTTTCCCAAAATCCTGAGATTTTCAGGCAGGACCAGAAGATATGACCCAAGGAACCTTCTGCCGTTCCACACCTCCAGCATCTATCAGTAGGCTGTAGGCCTAGCAGAAATAATTGTTTAGGTGTTTTATACCAATGTGTCATCACCATATAGGAGTGTTCCTGTATTCTCACGCACCTAGAAAAGCCATGAGAGCACATGTGAATATGCAGCTTCTCAATCTCCGTAAAGGATTTGCCCAGTTCACTGGACCATTTTAAAATATACGTCGGGGTCCCTTTGCTACAGTTACTGTAGTTATAAGTGAGTTATATAATACAGAAATTAATCTGTGTGGTAGGTTATCTTGCATTAAAAGCTTTTCCAACCAAGTATACTCCCCAACCACCACCCCCCTCTGCTTAAGCTCCATGCAGGACTTGAGTAACAACGATTATTTTTAAACGCAAATTCGACCAAATAAATTTGTATTAAGAACAAATCTTTTCAAAAATTTTCGATTATTCGCCGAAGCGAATTTTGGATGATTTGCTCATCTCTAATATAGATCTTTGTACTTTTATGTATACCCCCATATCAACATTTCCAGTAACACCTGAGCCACTTTTCTGTTTTTAGTTTGCACTTTTGCTAAATCAATTTATATTAATGAAAGTATAATTCACGTATTCTACATTGCAAATTGCCAGTGCCTCACTGTGGACAAAGCTAATGTTGTTAAGAATTTACCTTCTTGCATTTTATTTAAAAAGAACATGACACAAGAAGTTCAGGGAAAATTTAAATGCTCATTGCAAAATAATGATGTCTGCCTTTCAACAGTAAATTTACAGCTTGTATGGATAGATGGGTAAATTGTACAGAGTGCTAACTTTCATGGAATATGTCATTTATTTTCGTTATTGCTATCCTCGAAATATTATACTAATTTTTTTTGATGGTTTCCATGCAGATCAAATATCTATGCAGCTAGTGAGCATTTATAACTGCACACATCTTTAACTAACTCCCATTCTAAAAAAAAATAAAATAATAATAATAATAATAATAATAATAATAATAATAATAATAATAATAATAATATGTAATAAACAAGAATAACACACTATGCCATACTTTTTCTGTGATGTGCACATTTATTATGTTGGGTTCATACAGACCTATGGCCAAGACTGTATTTAGAGTTTATGCCACCCATTAACATCTATACAATTTAGATATCTGATGGCCAAACGCTCCCTGGGCCGTCAGCTATCCCTCCCAATTCCCCCATACGCATGCACTCTTAACTGAAAGCCATACTGCAAAACAAATCTACAAAACACATAGGGCAGATTATACTAAGGCTGGTGTTTCCTACGCCAGTGTTACTAAGAAGCCCATTGAGATTCAGAGCACCTAATTTATAAAGAAGTATAGCTATAGTTAGCGCCAATCCCAGTTGTTCTAGCAGGGTATCAGCTATACGTTACAGTTTGAGTGCCTGGAGATGCCAGCTCAGCCAATTAATAACTGAGTTGGATCACTGCTTTAATCAACGTAATTAACCACCTCACCCTTCCTACACAATGACACAGGTCACATGCCTAGAAAGCTCCCCCATAGAAGTCATTCAGATACACAAGTCTCCTATGGCCCTTGGGGCTGCTGTAAAGCATATCTCTAAATACGGTTACCAGCTTAGGTAAGATGGCTGCCCTCATAAACATGTCTAGGAAATAAAATAGGAAAATACAATCAGAAACCAAAAGGAGAACATTCCTTTTAAAGATTTAAGTTTTTATTTGCATTTGATTTTTGTATTTAAAATGAAATGTTTTTTTAAGTTAGAAGATTCTGATTCTGAAAATAAACTCCACAAGCATGTTTTCAATCAGAACTTCCAGTGTAATTATTTAAAAGCTTGAAGATGATAGCAGTGGCTTTAATCAACTTAGCTTTAAATAACTTTAACCAATTAGGTATAATGATATGTAATGGTAGAGTAGCTGATATTGTGCCCAACATTAGTTTTAGAGTCACTTATTTGTCTTTATCAGATCAGCATAGGAATGCAAGAGAGGATTCCAAGTAAAGGTGGCCATACACATTAGATGCATATGATTTCAACAGGACAAACTGACATCTAATGTGTATGGAGATGTCCTGACTCTTCCCTGATAGCAGATTTGGGGGAAAAGAAGAGTCAGACATGTTAAATGTTAACCTAATCCTTTTTATTCTTAAGGAATATGAACCACCACCACTGGCATCTGGCAGTGGCTTATTCTTTTTTCTGTATTGAGAATACATAGACTCCTAGCTGAGTGTGCATTTGTATGTGGGTGTTGGAAGGAACCGGTGACTGAAATCTCATAGGGAACATACACACACCTGCCTCATACTGGGATAAAAAATATACTGGATACTGTGCAGTTTATGCTTTTATTGTATGCATTGTATTGAAAGTGCAACCAAGTTAGTGTTTGATACAGTTACGTAGGTGTGAGGAATGTGGAAGTATGATCAATGCTAGCCATGATCTAAGCCCAGCCATTTGCTGTCAGCTAGCAGATGGAGTAATCACCCCAGGGGTCCTGCCTTCAAAGCAGGCCACATGTGTACAATTTATACCTCATCAAACCAGCACGGAGGCAAAGTCACCCTACAGGAAAAACCCTTAGCAGGGGGGGTCAGCTTGATAGCCAGATCAAGCAAATATCACAGACAATATGGAGCTGGGAGTTCATAAGGAATTATGAATTGGCCATCTATCACAGGCAGAAACCAGTTATATGTTTGCGACACAGGGGCCAAGACGGATATGCACATGGCCATAAATTAGTGATAACATGTCAGGAAGCTGAGATACGCAGGTCTCCAAAAATGAACCTGATAAATGTCTCATGTTTGGTCCCCACCTGTAGCAGGAAAACAGGCAGATCTGTTGGTACAAGAACTATCTCCCTGTGACCTTCCGGTCTGGAGCTATGGGCCATAATGGGTTTTGTGGGTCTTTTGGCTACCAGAACTGGGAAGGGAGGGTGGACTCCACAGGGAGGGAGGGGAGTGGCCGGCTACAGGTGAAAAAGCCACACAGGCCAGAGGCCAGTGTCTTTTTGTGAAAGGGCGTCACATCGAGTAATGTGTTTGGGGGGACCGTGGACCAACTGCTGACATCATTGCCCCTATGTGACTACAGCCAGACCTTATAGCAACCCAGAACTCATCTTAACGGACTACTCATCCACCGGGTAACGGACTATTGCTCTGTTTAACTCTGTTTGTACCATACCACTTGTATTTGCACATCAGACCACTATATCTATCCTCTGTGTATATAGCGTATATATCTAGTGTCCCCTTAAGGCAATTTAATATATAATTTAATCTTGTGCTGTTTTTGTATCTCAATTGTGAATTCCCACGTCCGTGTTCGGCATAGTAATAGCTACTGGGCTTGGTTCCTGTCCCAATATAATCCCGCTAGCGGACCGGGCTTATATTAAACGAGGAACTGGTGGCAGTCTACCGGGCTGATAAAGCTCTGTTTCCACTGGGGCAGTGAAAAGGATCTCTCAGTTTGTCGGGGTTGTGAGCGAGAGTGGGGTTATGCAGGAGGTGTGTGGACCACTGCTGCTCACCCCCGGGCTCCCTGTGCCTGTGTGGAGAGGAGGAGTCTGTGTAAACTGTAACAGTAAACTGTAAGTTGACCTTATGTGCTCCTAAGGAGGTGTAATCTCATGTCTTGGTAACCAGTGATGTAACCGCACTGCATAGGCTCAACGTAAATTTTATCAGGCGGGGCCGTCACACATAGGGATACAGAAACCTGATTTATTCCATCTAAGCATGTGTCAAATGGACACTTCTGCCCATTAAAGGGCAACTAAATCTGTGTTGAAAAAGGGGCAGAATGTCTGCTCTGGGCGCTCTACCCCCTGGATTCTTGTTTATTTACCTAGGTTTTTTGAGCCTCTGTAGTATAGGTCCTATATACTTTCTATGGAAATGTACTGCACACATTGGAAAGACCAAGCAGAGATAATGAAAACCTAATGTGTTCTAAGCAGTGTTTCTGCCCCCTTCTTTTCAACAAAGGTTTGATTAACCTTTAAAGTGTGTTGGTGTGTAAATTGGAGATATTTCCCTTCACTTCAGTCCGCCATGTCATCAGCACCATGTTGTTATTTTTAGTCATGTGCCATGTAATGTGACATTATAAGCCTTTAACCCGATGTGAGCCGATGTTTTCTTTTTTCTGGACAACTTATGCCAAAATTGTAATGTGACGTTATAAGCCTTTAACCCGATGTGAGCTGATGTTTTCTTTTTTCTGGACAGCTTATGCCAAAATTACAGACAGCCAACATTTTTAATGGACAAATTGGAAAACCATAATGAATGATAAAGATTACAAGTAATACATTTCTATAGCTCAATATACTGATAAGAACTCATTACCGGCATTTACTGTGAGCTATAAAATTATAATAATTACCACCAAAATAACCTATTAAAGTACGACCAGCCTAAAAAAATCACAGGCACATCAATTTCTTTTTCACGGACACAGTAAAAAAGTCGCTTATTTTTACGGATAATCCAGAAATTTCTGAACAGTTGGCAACCGTAGATGTGATAGGCCAGTAAGGAAATGTATTAATGAGGGTCTGGAACTGCTGAGCAATGCTAGCAAGGGCATTTTACAAAAGATATTGTACTAAGGCGTTTAAATCGCTCTGTGTAGACAAAGCCTCAAACCCTGGACATAAAATGTTTCATGCAGCCTCCAATTCTGTCATACAGTATTGAGGAGTCATATTGACTCAGACAGAAAGTGATATTAAAGGCAAGGGCGTAACTACCATAGTGGCAGACCATGCGACTGCTATGGGGTCCAGGGTAAGAGGGGGCCCAGTCTTAGTTGGGATTATTTTCTCTTCTACTGGAGGTGACTTGGTCAGGACTCCACCCACTAAAGGAACAACTTTTAGCAAATGAGGCAGTGGAAAAATGGCCCAAGGGTCATTGAAAAGGGTTCTGTGTGGGGGGCCTGGTTTGATCCTTGCTATGAGGCCCTTACTTCTCTATGTACGCAACTGATTACAGGTGAGCCATTTTGGGGCCAGTGAGAAATGCATATATGTATGTTCTAAATAGAACTAGTTATGTTGTCACCTAGTTGTGCTATTGCTGTTGGGTAATATGTTGTTAGGGGAACACTACTTTTTTATTGCATCTAACTATGTAGTCCCCCGCTGATCCAGAGGGAGAAGTATGCAGGCAGAAAAGCTGTGTGCTGGGGGAAAGCTGCTGTTGGAGACCAGCCATACTCCTTTATTTTAGTTAGCTAGCATGTGGAGGTGTGTCATAACAGTATATTATCTCAGCGAGCAATGCAGTGATGAAAAAGCCTGGAGCAAGCTTAATGAACTTGCAGTTCAGAGCTTCTGCACCCTGAAGCAGCTAGAGACCTTTGAAGAAGCCAGGGTGGGTCCACAAAGATTAACCAGCCTACTACAGGGTAAGACGCAATTTGTGTGTTTTTCATAAGGAGAGAACTAAGAAGACTTTTACCAAGTGTATACAGTGGTTGTGAGGACCGTGATACCATAGCATACCATAAGGAAGTGCCTGTGCTGAGTGAGTGTTAGCGTGTCAAAAGAAGAGAGATATTATAACCTGAAGAGATGGCAGTGTAGTCAATGAGGAGAATTACTGTGGCCTGTAAAGCAGAAAAGCTATCTTCATCGCTGTCAAGTAGAGGAGGACTCAGATATTGTCGAGCTCAAGGAAGTTGTTTTCAATGCCAGAACAAGAGAGAGAAAGTCTGTTGACACTTAAAGAGACAGTATGGCTATTTAACCTGTTTCCTCTGACTTAGACCTCTCTCACATTTCCATTTTTCATAGAAAATGCAGGAAGCACACATACTGATGGATTTTAATATGTCTGTTAACATACCGGGATTTTTTTTTACTGGTTTTGGCTCGGTGAAAACAATCAAAGAGACACAAGTACACTACTTTGGACCAAACACGCTAATGGTCAGTTTAAAATCACCGACACAACACGGAAGGAATCCGTGTTTGGTCCGTTTTTCACTGACTATTGATAAGAGTTGCTGTGGAAATTAATTTTCAGCTGAGTAGTGTCCATGGAATACAGATGACACATGAAACAATATACAAACACGGATCCTTCACGGATGAAAAACAGTATGATTTTTTCATGGGCGTCAGACGGACAAGAAAATGCGAACGAAGCATTAGACTGTGCCCTCATTGAAATACTTTTGTAGCCAAACTTATTGTTTTAAGTGAGACCAGTAAAAGCTGTTGTTACTGTCACATCTGTGTCGCCTGTTTACTTTTACCATCCAACATGGAGAGTCACACATGCCACTGTAAGGCCCTTTACAGTTAATAGCATTACGTCTAGCTTTGAAACTGAATAATAAGCATAAACAAGCATCACAGTAATAATGACGATCATTATTTTGCTTGTCCACATTATAAATGCTTACTGGTATATTTTATGGAGGTTGTTTATGATAGCATAAAATATTGTATATTGGCCTGCAGCACTAATTATATTTTATAGCACCATGAGCATGTAAAATAGTGATTCCTATTTGAAGCAAGCACATTTTCCCCTACCGTAGAAAATCTAGCCATGACCCAAAGTTCAATAAGATCTTGTAAGCTATATGGAAACTGTGCATTATAAATAATTTTCTACAAGTATAATAAAAAAACACTCAGTTGTTCAATAGTAACAAAAGTATTTTATCCTGCATTGTAATAGTACATTGTTAATATTCTAACCTCACAAAGAAAGGTACATGGTGCAGAAAATGCATAGCCCATTATACATAGCGCTCTCAAATTTACTTCTTTGAACCAAAGTGCATAGCGAACATACCATACTTTATTCGTTTTGCTGGCTGCATTAAACGTTATCAAGAGTTAAATGTGACCTGTCATGTAGAACATGACATCTGATCTGGTGGCAGGATGAACTGATCAGATTGATAGTTTTGTGGGAAAAGATTAGGAATAACTTTTACTCATTTTAACCCCCTGTTCTATGTTTAAGAAGATAGAGTGGAGGAGGGAAGTCCTATCACTGATTGACAACCTACATGTGTGACTGTGCATACAAAGTATTTAGGACCACCCACTGGACACCACAGAAATAACCAATAATGAAATTGATAAATTACAACCTAAGCTAAATCTTTTCCCACAAAACTATATATGAATCTGCTCAGCCCCTCCCATTCTATAACCTGCCGACTGCAAATAGGAAAACATTCAATATATTTATTAATGATTTTGTAAAAGGCTTGCACAGTAAAATATCATTTTTTTTGCAGATGACACTAAACTGTGTAAAGTAATTAACACAGAAGAGGACAGTACACTGCTACAGATGGATCTGGATAGATTGGAGGCTTTGGCAGAGAAGTGGCAGATGAGGTTTAACACTGACAAATGTAAGGTTATGCACATAGGAAGGAATAATGCAAGTCACCAGTACATACTAAATGGTAAAACACTGGGTAACACTGACATGGAAAAGGACCTAGGAATTTTAGTGAACAGCAAACTAAGCTGTAGAAAGCAGTGTCAGACAGCTGCTGCCAAGGCCATTAAGATAATGGGTTGCATCAAAAGAGGCATACTGTAGATGTCCGTGATGAGAACATAATCCTGCCACTTTACAAATCATTAGTCAGACCTCACATGGAGTACTGTGTACAGTACAGTTCTGGGCTCCTGTGAACAAGGTAGACATATCAGAGCTGGAGAGGATTCAGAGGAGGGCAACTAAAGTAATAACTGGAATGGGTGGCTCAGCTATTTCCGTCAGGCCCATAGAAGTGAATGGGAGCAGTGGCTGGTCATGTGCGGGGTGCTCCCATTCACTTCTAAGGGGAGAGCGCTTGGAGTCCTCGAGCTACCATTTTGAGGGGCTCAGTTCTTGATATAGGAGCAGGTCCCAGTGGTGTGACTTGCACCTATCAGACATTGGGGGCAAATCCTAGCGATATACCCCCATTGTCCGAGATGAGACAACCCATATAACTTTACCTTGGGATTTCTATTCTGAGGTGCTCCCTAGTAAAGGGGCCATCTGCCATCCTCTAAACCAGGCCAGCTGGTTCTACTTGAAATAGTATCTGACAATAAAGAGACTGAGATATTAAAAACAAACAGCAAGACTGTTAGAATAATAAAAAAATTGTAATAATAATTCCATAACTCATCCATTCCAGCACCAATTTCTGTGAAAGTTGGTGTATAACTCCCTCTAGCCTACTGGGACTTTTAGGAAAACTTATCTCTTATTGTTTATTTCTTATGAATTTTTTTCTCTCCTCCCTCCCCCAGTTCTTGAACACAGTGACAGCAATAGTAAATGATGTATGAGTGACACTGACATACATAGCTATGGATAAACACACTTTTGACGGTGTTAACATACCGCGTGCTTAAAACAACACCACGCCTGCACAAGTGTCATGCCTTTTCTTATTCCAAAGCTTCAAAAAATTGTCCCTTACCGGGGGCAGATGATTTTTAAACATACACGGTGTTATGAGATTTTTTAAAAAATCAAAACGTGGCTTGAGAGAACGTGATGTTAGTGGCTTAATGTGGGCCGCAGCAGCATCTGTACAGAACGTGATGGTACTTAGGCAGACAGACAGCAACAGTGGCAAGATGGGGCACCAGCAGCAAGGTGATATGTATTCAATGCAATAAGCCTGAGCTGTGAGTAAATGACGGGATTGATTCAGTAATGACATATGTATGCTGTTTAACGAAATTAAACCACCACCCCAAAAAAAATAAAAAATTACATTTAGCAGCTGTACAAAACGTGATGGTAGGCAGCCAGACAGCAAGAGTGGAAAGATTGGGTTCTGGCAGCAAGGCGATGTGTATTCATCTGGAATCAGCACTGAACGTGAGAAAATGTCAGTATTGATGCAGTAATCATGTACGTTTGCTGCTTAATGAAATTTAACCCCCCACAAAAAAGAATGTTTTAATTTCAACCATGTGGAAAGTAAATGGATGATTTAGGCATTAGCGGCATGATACAGGCAGCCGCACAGAACGTGATGGTGGACAGACAGACAGACAACAAAAGTGGCAAGGTGGAGCACCGCCAGTAAGGCAAGGTCTATTCATGGGAATCAGCTGGAGGAGTGTGAAAATCCTCCTGAATCCAAGCTTGGTTCATTTTGGCAAAAGTGATGTTTTGGGCACTGGTGGAGGACAACTTGGTTCATTTGGGTGCCAACACGCTCCCCGTAGCACTGAAAACCCTCTCTGAAATGACACTAGAGGCTGGACAACAAAGAAGATAGAGAACGTGCTGTGCCAGTTAGGGTGACTGTTCCAGTCTGCCTGCCCATAAATCATCCATGGCACAAGGAAACAGGGTATGCAACAGAGACTGGTCATAGTTTAGGTAGGCCAGAACCTGGGCATTGAGATGAGAGCTGCCGGCTTGCTGACTGGCCTCTGCCTGGTGTGGCACGTGGAAAAACTGCTCCATCATGTTGAGGAGACTAAAATGGCTGCTGCTGCACTACAGAGGCTTCTGCTGCTGAAGGGAGTGACTCCACGGGGATGGAGGGGCGCCTCCCTTTCATACACTCTGGTGGCAGGCGTCTGCTCACCGTAAGCTATGGCAACCTGCATACACAGCATTTCCTGGTAATAATGTAATTTGTCCTCCCTTTCTGCGAGAGAAATACATTCCTCCAATTTGCCCTGGTAGCGAGGGTCTAGATGCATGGCTATCTAGGTATCATCAGACTGCTTGATGTTCATGATCTACAGGTCACTGCCCAACCTGGAAATAACACATGCTCCCTTCTGAGGTGGTCTGGTGCATGACCAAATCATGCACAGCATTCTGCTGCTCATATAGGTGCTTGAGCATGTGCAATATTGAATTCCAGCGATTTGGAACACTGCAGATTAATCCATATAGCTGCAAACCATTCTGATGCGGCAAGTCCAGCAGCGGGTTCCTCACCACGTGAGAATTGCTGAAAAGAGAGACAGTCACCTGGACATTGCCAGCACCTTGCGCAAGCCAGTACATTTTGTTAAAAGGCCATGCAGGGAACATGTGTTATTTTTTCCCCAGGCTCAGGGCGGCCAGGATGTTGCGTCCACCTTGCACAGTTGGAGTTGGTGGGGTGACGGTCAGCCGTATGTTTATTGCTTGATGTACCTGCATAACTGCTTGGCGGTGTGGCTACTCTTTCCCAGGCCGATTAGATCCAACACAGCGTGGCAACGCTTGACTTGACACTTGTGATAGGAAGGATGGGTAGTGTGAGTGACGCTGTGCCCTGCTGCTGTTATGGAAGGGATTATGTCCATGGAGGAGGTGGTGAAGGAGGTAGATAAGTGCCTGCTGTGGGAGCCAGCCCTATATGAAAAACATGTATTGTCCGTGCCCGTAACAGCTGCTCCAGGTGTCCGCCATGGAGTGCAGCTTGATGCACATTGAGAATTGCAAGGAGTGGGCTGTATTCTCTGCCATGTGAGAGTACAAGGCTCTATTACTATAATGGTACTATAGAGACTGCACCGCCAGAAATGTGGTCAGGTGGGGGTTCAGCTTGTAGCTAATTGCTGGTGCGGCAAAGTTTTTTCATGTACAAAAGTTCCATTATAGATGTTGTATTTTCCCAAAGGATCTGGTGATGTTGGCTCATGTGCTGCCATAGACTGTTTTAGTACATTCCTCCAAAACCAACCTGAAAAGATTCCAGTTCATCTGCCGTCTGAAAAATAGCAAACTTCAAACCAAATCCGGTACTGTCGGAACTGGTTAGCTCATCCTTACAGTATACTACAAGTGACCTCAGCAGTATACAGCACAAGACCACTGAGACCGATGATTGAAAGCAGGGTTAATGTCCGTTACACAGGCATTTTACCACTGCAGTCAGGTCAGCAAAGCCACGCAGGGAGGATGGAACAGCAGTGCAGGAATGGGGGGAATTTGGGATTGTGAGTATAATTTTATAATTCTAATACCATACAGAGATGAGTAAGTTCAATGCTAGACGCATGCTGCATATGTAAATGTGATTTCCCATTCTGACCTCCGCTCCTCTGACAGGATTGCACAGCATTATAATGATTTATAAAGCTGTGTGTCTCTGTGAGACCTGGAATCTACTGAATTACACTGACAGCATTATGTCGGTGTAATTCAATAGATTCTAGGTTTGGCAGGGACACACAGCCTTATAAATCATTGTCAGAGGATTATCAGAGGAGCAGAGGTCAGAATGGGAAATCACGCTTACATACGCAGCATGTTTCTCACATTTAGCTTCCTCATCTATGTCTGGCCTTACAGTCTCCCTGCAGTTTTTTTAAATACCATAATGAGTTGGACAAACCCTTTATTTCTGATTTCTCAAGAATTCAAAATCAGCAGAAAAACTATGGTATAATAAGATTTCAATGATTATACTGTAACATGATCTGTTACATTTATGTAGATTCCTCAAAAGTTGATAAGCAAGGAACAGATCTCAAGGATGCAGTTTCATACCTTCTCTCCAGATAACATGCTGCAGTTAAGAAATGCCATTCGCTCACGACACAGAGCATGCTTGGGTATTATTAAAGTAAATGAGATTTCTGAGCATGGCTGCTTTGCATTCAAATTCA
This sequence comes from Rhinella marina, assembly GCA_900303285.1. Lineage (NCBI taxonomy): Eukaryota > Metazoa > Chordata > Amphibia > Anura > Bufonidae > Rhinella > Rhinella marina. The sequence goes on from ONZH01003862.1 coordinate 56,205, forward strand.
GGCAGAGACTATAGCAACTGTGAAACTCATACTGCCACCAAGCACACATTTTGGCAAGGTTTCCGAGAGGAAAATAAAGTAGATACTAATCTTGCTGCAGCATGGATCAAAACGTTATTTAAAAAAAAAGTATTAATTTCTTTTTTTTCCCACATGGCCCATTTGCAAGATTTTGAAACATTTAATAATAGTAATATGTGATAACGATGCCCAGATCCTGCCTGGCATGTTAAACTCTTGTGGCAGGTAACACACAGTGCCATGATCTATTACACTGAATTATAAAACCAGCCTTGCCATAATATAGCATAAACTTATTCTTGCCAGTGACAGTAGGAAACATATAAATATAGTCATTCTGAATATTAATCATGCTTTGCCTCAGGAGAAAAGAATCGGGGCACAAATAGAGTAGCCTAAGGGCCCATTCACATGATCATGATCTTGCGGATCCGCAAAAATGCGGATCCGCAATACCACAGATGCCGAACGGTGTGTGTTTCGCAATTTGTGGAACACACGTCGCCGGCACCCCATAGAAGATGCCTATTCTTGTCCGCTGTTGTGGACAAGGATAGGACATGTTCTATATTTTCTTGCGGAGCCACGGCATGCAGCTGCGGCTCGGCTAGATCGTGCGCCTGCTATTGAAGTTAATGGGGCAGCATCTATTCCGCAAAATTGCGGAATAGATGCGGACCCATTCACACGGTCATGTAAATGGGCCCTTAAAAAAAAGCAGACATAAAATATATAGGATGGAAAATAAAAGCATAAAGAGCATTAATGTGTTTAAATCCTTAATGAGGTTGCCTGGGGTCTTGATATTTGTGGCCTAACCTCAAGATAGGCCACCAATATCAGATCAGTGAGTATCTGACACCATATACTCCTGACAATCAGCTGTTTCATTGTAGTTCCAATACTGGAAGTAGGTGCAACTACTTATAGCTCCGTTTATTGTGTAGTGGATGGAGCTGGTCACTGCAGTGTTTCTCTCTTTGACTTCAAGGAGAGCATGGCTGCAGTGACCAGCTACATCCACTACACAATGGACAGAGCTGTGTTGTTCCAGCACCAGAGCAACACCAAAAATAGCAGGGTACAGGGTGTCGGACACCCAGTAATCTGATATTGATGGCCTCTCTTGGGAATAAGTCACCAAAATCAAAATCCTGGAGAACTACTATTAAATGTATTGGTCAGTCTTTATTTCTCATTATAGGCCATCACAAGCTGAAGGACAGGGGTCTGACACCTCACGCCCTAGATAATCAGCTGTTTTGTTGTAGCTCCGGCACTGAAAGTAGCCACAGCTCTGTTTATTGTGTAGTATTGTGGCTACTTCATCCCTGCTCCCATTAACTTTAATGTAAGAAAGGCTGCAGTTACCAGCTCCATCTACAATGGACAGATATTTATAGTCCAGGGTGCGGAGTTGTCGGACCCTCTGCCATTCTGATATTGATGGGCTATCTTGAGGATAGGCCATCAATATCAAAAACTGGTTATAACTGAATAACTTGAAGGATGCATTCTACTGTATTTGGGCCTACAGGACAAAGGGACAGATTTATCATTTGAATACACGTGAAAAAGTCGCTAACTGCGTGTTTGTGACTTTTTCAATGCAACTTGTACAAAAATGTCTCTGCTGACCTTGCTAATTTCCTGAAAACGGGATTTGGTGAGGACATTTATCATCTTCTACACCAGTTTTCTGGCAAAGAAGAGCACTGATATCTCGCCAGCCAGCGGCTGGTGTAAATTTCAGTTAAGGCACACAGATTGCCAGATGCTGGCTATAGTAAATATCCCCCATACCCTTTTTTGTTGTTTGTTTTTATATAGTGCCATTTTAAAAGTCATAACTTTTTTAATTTTTCTGTCCATATAGCTTTATAGGCATCTTTTTGTGGTACATATAACTTATTGATTAACTTTTATTAACCTTTTCTGGGGGAAATTAAAACAACCGGCGTATTTCACTTTTCAAATATTTTGCTGTTCACTGTGCAGCAAAATATCATGTTACCTTTAGTCTGTTGGTTAGTAGGATTATAGTAATACCAAATTTTTATAGGGGTTTTTTTTAGTTGACTAATTTTGCATAATAAAATCTTTTGGTTTTAGCTCACCATATTTTGAGAGCCATAACTTTTTATTTTTCCATTGACAGAGGACGATCAGGACCTTTTTAGTAGACAAGCTGTGCTTGTGACTTTTTGATCAACAGTTCTGACATTGTGATTTTTTTTGTAATTTTTTTACATAATAAAATATTTTTAATGGGTGAAAAGGGTGATTTTCTTCTTTCCTTTCGCTAGTAAGAGACTAGGCCATGTAAAGTTCTGGTTCCTTATATAATGCTCTGCACTGCTACCTTATTGTAATGTATTATGTCTGCCAGCATAATGCTGACAGGTGTCCTTATTAGGTCCGGCCTCTGGTGTTACAAAGATAGCAGACCTGAACGTCTTCATAAGTCTTCCAGCAGCCAGGGTGGCATTGTTTCTGACCCTCACAGTTACCTGCAGCAGAATGTCATGGTGATACTGTGGTGTTGCACGACTACCCTCAGAATTTATTGTTCTGTTAAAGGCTGTATAGCGTAATAATAGATCCACTTAATAATGGCCCCACCTCTCCCTATCTCCCCACAGCAGCTAAAAAGGGTAAAAGGAGGCAGGAAGAGAAGGTGAAATGCTCTCCTCATCATCAGAGTACTATGTGTCTGCTTAAGCTATAATACTGCCTAGATCCACTTTAAATAATTTACTATACAGTATATGTATCATATTTATAGGATCATTAGTAGAATGACCCGACTTCACAGGGGTCTATTTCGTTTGTGTGTGGTTAAAAGACATCCACAGTGACTCCATAACAGTGAGATCTACAGCACCTCCATAAAAGTGTTATCCACAGTACTCCAGAACAGTAACATCCACAGTGCTCCGTTAAGTAGTGTGGAACGAATCAAAGTTCACAAAGTGGATCCAAATATCTGGGAAAATTCTATTCACGGCGATGCCGAATTTCCTCATGCTTCGTGGTAACAAATCAATTTTCCGAAAATGTTGGTAAATTTTTTTTTTTAAACAGATTAACCCCTGACAGCCTTCAATGGTCATCTCAGATGCCGCGATCAGTGATGAACACAACATCTGAGGGGTTCAATGACGCAGGGCAGCACCATCACCGTTCCCCTTCATTGTTCCCGCTACTGACAAAGAAATGCGCATGAAACAAATTTCTTTCTTTGTGAAATTTGGCGAAGCAGCCGAATTGAAGTCTTTACCCATAATTGACATCTACAGTGCCCACATAACAATGACATCCACAGTGTTCCCATGACAATGACATCTACAGTGCCCCCATAACAGTGACATGCACAGCGCCCGCAAAACAGTGAAATCTACAGAGCATAAGAGTGACATTACAGTGCCCCCATAACAATGACATCCATGGTAGCTCATAAGAGTGACATCCACAGTGCCAGTATAACAGTGAAGAAAAATGGCTGGGTTGTTATGGAAACCTAGTGCAAAAATGTTTGTATGGCAATAAGGCTAGTAATAAAGGACCTGCAAACTTCTATTGGCTAATACGGGTCATGTGATGGTTCCATATTTGCTTTTTTGTGAATATACCAATAGTGCCTTGCAAAAGTATTCGGCCCCCTGGAACTTTTCAACCTTTTGCCACATTTCAAGCTTCAAACAAAAAGATATAACATTTTAAATTTTTGGTGAGGAATCAACAACAAGTGGGTCACAATTGTGAAGTGGAACAAAATTTATTGGCTCATTTAAACTTTTTTTGTAATAATAAAACTGAAAAGTGGGGCGTGCAAAATTATTCGGTTCCCTTGAATTAATACTTTGTTGCGCCACCTTTTGCTACGATTACAGCTGCAAGTCGCTTGGGGTATGTCTCTATCAGTTTTGCACATCTAGAGACTAAAATTCTTGCCCATTCTTCCTTGCAAAACAGCTCGAGCCCTTTGAGGTTGGATGGAGAGCGTTTGTGAACAGCAGTTTTCAGCTCTTTCCACATATTCTCAATTGGATTCAGGTCTGGACTTTGACTTGGCCATTCTAAGACCTGGATAAGTTTATTTTTGAACCATTCCATTGTAGATTTTGCTTTATGTTTGGGATCATTGTCTTGTTGGAAGATAAATCTCCGTCCTAGTCTCAGGTCTTTTGCAGACTCCAACAGGTTTTCATCCAGAATGGTCCTGTATTTGGCTCCATCCATCTTCCCATCAATTTTAACCATCTTCCCTGTCCCTGCTGATGAAAAGCAGGCCCAAACCATGATGCTGCCACCACCATGTTTGACAGTGGGGATGGTGTGTTCAGGGTGATGAGCTGTGTTGTTTTTACGCCAAACATATTGTTTTGCATTGTTTCCAAAAAGTTCGATTTTGGTTTCATCTGACCAGAGCACCTTCTTCCACATGTTTGGTCTGTCTCCCAGGTGGCTTGTGGCAAACTGTAAACGAGACTTTTTATGGATATCTTTGAGAAATGGCTTTCTTCTTGCCACTCTTCCATAAAGGCCAGATTTGTGAAGTGTTCGACTGATTGTTGTCCTATGGACAGACTCTCCCCAGCTGTAGATCTCTGCTGTTCATCCAGAGTGATCATGGGCCTCTTGGCTGCATCTCTGATCAGTCTTCTCCTTGTTTAAGATGAAAGTTTAGAGGGACGGCCAGGTCTTGGTAGATTTGCAGTGGTCTGAAACTCCTTCCATTTCAATATGATCGCTTGCACAGTGCTCCTTGGGATGTTTAAAGCTTGGGAAATCTTTTGGTATCCAAATCCGGCTTTAAACTTCTCCACAACAGTATCACGGATCTGCCTGGTGTGTTCCTTGGTCTTCATGATGCTCTCTGTGCTTTAAACAGAACCCTGAGACTATCACAGAGCAGGTGCATTTATACGGAGACTTGATTACACACTGGTGGATTCTATTTATCTTCATCAGCCATTTAGGACAACATTGGATCATTCAGAGATCCTCAATGAACTTCTGGAGTGAGTTTTCTGAACTGAAAGTAAATGGGCCGAATAATTTTGCACGGCCCACTTTTCAGTTTTATTATTACAAAAAAAGTTTAAATGATCCAATAAATTTCGTTCCACTTCACAATTGTGACCTACATTTTAAATGTTATATCTTTTTGTTTGAAGCCTGAAATGTGGCAAAAGGTTGAAAAGTTCCAGGGGGCCGAATACTTTCGCAAGGCATTGTATATGCCAAATTTGGTGCAGAATGCTCCAGTCATTTGGGCTTTGGATCTCTGTCCTATAGAGATCGCCTTGACACTGGCGGACAGGCACAAATAATTTTGTACAAAATGTATTTGCCAAGAATCTCACATTTATAAAATGAGTGTAGCATTAGCACCAGAATATTTTCTATAATTATGGCATTGTTGTATTTTATTTGTGTTTGCAGAGTGCTGTTGCGCTTGTTTTTTTTCTTTTTTTTTGTCTTTCAGTCATGGCAACGTGTTCCTGTGCATTGGGATGTGCTGACTGAACTCCTTTTTCTTTGTAGTTTTCATTGGAGGTGTGGCTGACTCCAGTTAGTCTTGCACCCCTGACCAGCCTGTCTGCCCCATAGGCTGATTTTAATTAGTGCAAGTATAAAGCTGTAGCCTGCTCTCCTTGCATTCATTGGAAGCATTCTGGCACAGGAGAGCAAAGATATAGAATGGGCTCGGTATGCATGTGGAACCTGCATTCCCTGTATTTTATGGTGGCCAGTATGGCACCATAACAGGTAGCAATGTCTCACGGATTCAACAATAGAGGAGTATACCATTCCACTCAATCAATTTTGTACTGTCTATTAGAATCTATTAATATTTTTCTAAAAATAAAACGAACTCCTAACAGTACCTATCTAACTAAATCTACTTCCAGGGTAGCTCAGAGGAGTGTCACTGTCCATTTGTGGATTATCACAGACAGCAAATAGATCCCCTATATGTTTTTAAAAGAGTTACCCTGCTGCTTTATCAGTGCGGAGTAGGAAAGAAACTGTTACTTGCAAAGATGCCACCAATATGTATGTAGGTAAGTAGTGGTCTGCAGTAACATTTACATGTCCGTTCTGGTCTAGTTGTGTCACAATACTAGCCAGATAACAGACATATTGGGCACCCGTTGTGCTGTTGGAATTTGTATTACCGAGCAGTAATTTCTGTTTAATGGCAGTGGAGGATCCTTGTTGGACATAGCGCTACCACACTGCTATTTAACACACGGATAGTGTGAGACTGCCGGTATTAGGGCACGCTAATAGTGTTGCTGGAAGCTATTACAAATTCCAACAGCACAACAGGTGCCCAATATGTCTGTTATCTGGCTAGTATTGTGACACAACTAGACCAGAACAGACATGTAAATGTTACTGCAGACCACTACTTACCTACATACATATTGGTGGCATCTTTGCAAGTAACAGTTTCTTTCCTACTCCGGACTGATAAAGCATCAGGGTAACTCTTTTAAAAACATATAGGCAGGGGCATAGCTATAGGGGAAGCAGGGGAAGCGGCTGCTTTGGGACCCAGACCCCCAAGGGGCCCCCTCAGGAAGAAGACTAAAAGATTTTATTGTCAGGGCCACCTCAACTGTCATGCCTTGTCTGAGAACTCAATCTTGACCAACCACAGGAGTGGGGGTTGCGAAGAAGTTACTTGGAGGGGGGGCCCCATTCAAAAATTTGCTGTGGGGCCCAGTCAGTTGTAGTTACGCCACTGCATATAGGGGATCTATACGCTGTCTGTGATAATCCATAAACGGACAGTGACACTCCTCTGAGCTACCCTGGGAGTAGATTTAGTTAGATAGGTACTGTTAAGAGTTCATTTTATTTTTAGAAAAATATTGCACCTAATAAAACCATAACAGGTAGCATTTAGTGTTAGGTTCCAGTCCTATAGAGATCGCCTTGACACCGGCGGACAGACACAAATAATTTTGCACAAAATGTATTTGCCAAGAATCTGAAAGAGCACCAAAATACTTTCTATATTTATAGTATTATTGTACTTTATTTGTGTTTGTAGCGTGCTGTTGCATTGTTTTTTGTATATATATATATATATATATATATATATATTGTATGTAATATGAAAAAGAAATAGTTTTTAGTATGAAATGTTTGAGGTTATTTACTATGACCCTTATCACAGAAATTGGTTTAAAAAATTTGCAAACCACAGGTTTGTGACTTTTTCAATGTTATTGTGCCTAAATTTAAGTGCAAATGGCATTTCTATGCGACTGCAGGAGAACTGCATAGCATATGCTGATCTTTGATAAATAACCCTTTGAGGAGTAGTTATCAACCATTTTATGCCACTATTGTGGCCTTAAAAAGTCGCAAATTATGGCTTGCACTTTTTCAGCTTCTTACCACTTTTCTATGATAAGAGATAAGAAAAGGGGCAGGGCTTTGCAGAGGGCAGAGACTATCGCAGCCTGCCGAAGTTGGTGTAAATTTTAGCTCAAGCTGGCGTAAGTCATTTCTCAAATCTATGCCAGCCCCTACCTGGCATAGATTTGAGTTAATGGCAGACAGAGTGCCAGAGAAGCGCCTTATTTATTAATAGGTACAAAGAGAAGCCACCCAGATAATTTGCAACCAGAATGTCATGAAAAGAATGTCATGCAGACAGAGCCTCTTTAAATGCTTGAAATTGGGTCTTAAGATTTAAAAGTTATACCACAATATACAATATTAAATTCAGGAGTGAATAATATAAAAAAAAGTGTCTTTGCCATAAAATAATCAGTATTTTCCAATTGGTTATTTATTTATGTTTAAAATGTTTTTCATTGATTTTAAAAATAACAAATAGAACAAGTCAAATAATACATATTTTTTGGCAATAATGGCTTCATGGAACCGAATAATCACAGCATAGAAAACTGTAAAACACAATAAAAAGATTGACTTGCAGTACCAAGATGGACCGTTATCAGCATAGAATTCTGCCTAATATACAAGTACTAGGTACATTTCAGTTACGATGTAAGAGGGTCACAGTCTGGGGCCCCCAAGATGAGACATATGATACCCCATTTGAATACATATTTGACTACATTGAATAAGCTATGAGTGAGATAACATGCAGTTTGTGTGACTGGCCACTAGAGGCTCTTAGTTGGGCAGCCCCCTTAGAACTAACGGAGCGAGATGTTAACAATTAATATAAAAAGAAAAGTAATATCTTATAGCTGCTCAGGATTTGCTTTCTTCTTGAAATGGACTGTTAAAAGTAGCTTCTTATTTATTTTGTACATTTTGTTATTTTGTTGCCATGTCCTGACTTCCTGTGAAAAGCTAGAGGGGCTGGGGAGAGGAAGCGGTAGGTGGACAGAAAGTCGGCAGTTGGAGAGCAATGGATTCAGATGTGTCTGCTAAATTGTTTACCTGAGGTGTCCTGTGATCAGCCAGAGATTGAAGTCTTCATCCACAGTGAACAAGGGACGTTTGTTGAAGATTTATAATCAGGAACTGAAGGAGATCAGAGGCCTGCCTACTCTGAGGCCAGCGTTGGATCATCCATCAAGAAAACCAAGCTGCCATTCAGGCCTGCACTGGAGATCTCAGCCTGAAGCATTTTCCACTAGGTTAGTGCGCATTTGAATGGGACATAAATCCTGAGCTCAGGTCCCTCCCTGCAATCAGGGTGAGGACAAGGTTTGGTGCAGCTGCAGCAGTTAAAGCTTTACCGGCATCTGGGAGGGATAGTATGGGTTTTTTTCTGTGTTTGGCCTTTGTGAGCCACAGTGCCCCTCAGCCGGGATACCAGATACACAGAACCCAAATTTGGTGTTGATTCCTAGTGGTTCCGGTCCTCTGTGTTTGGTTAGGAAACCCTGCTGTATTTAGAGGCATTTAGGCAAAATATAAATCCTTAAAGGTACACTACCTAAATTACGGAATTCCCGGCCTTCCCAGTGTGGACAATCTTGGGTTACTAGCAACCCAGAGAGATTGTACCACCACTTCAGTACATCGGAGCACACCTCATTCCAAGTGGTCCGGCTGGATCATGGTGTACATTATACTGTATATCGTTTTCTCCTCTAAAGTCAGTAAAGTTATTTTGGTTCACACAGCTTACTGTCCGTGAATTCATTCTTGTGTGGTTCATTGTATCTCAACGGACTCCTTCTGGTCTCTCTCTTACAACATACCTAAAGAATGTCTGGAAAAATTAAGATGGGTTTAGTGTAGAGATGAGCGAATCTATTCGCCGCTTCGTAGATTCATATTAAATCCTCCATTTTTCCTATGCCGAAGCAAATCTGGATTTTGTCAGATTTGCTTCATATTATTCGTAAATGTTCTTAAAATTTTGAATGCTATCGCTATGTACGCATTCTTCTTGCCCCCTCCCCCGGGCCCCCGAAGCGGGAAAATGACGATACATCTCCACAAGAGCGGGAAAGTGAAGATACGCCCCCTCAGAAGCGGGAAAAACCAGCCCAGCCCACCGGGAACTAACTATTTGCACGTATAGGGAGTGAAGACTCCAGCCCTCCTCGCCAGTTCAAGCCAGCGCTGAACAAGATCCAGAGTCAGACCACAGAAATCAGCATGGCGAAAGAACTGCGACCCAAATGGGGAGAGATGGTCTTTGGGGACGAGTACCCCGAACCACCGTCCGCTCCAGAGATCAGAGCAGCACAACTATGCAAGAGAGTCTCATCGGCTCCTGACTCCATATTCGCCTTGCCGGGTGGTGCGGCTGCTGTGGATGGAGCGTCCACTTTGCCGGCCAGGAGGAGAACAACACCTTCTATTCGGCAGAACCCGATTGTCCCAGCATCGGTGACAGCCCATGCCCAGACCCTATGGGACTACAAGAATGCAGTGAAGGACTGGGTCATCCAAGTACTGGACCATCCAAGGCCGGGAGACTCTACACTGGAACGGCGAAAGGGAACCGTCCTGTGGTTTTCTGTGGAGCGAGGCTCTGGCTTCCTGGTGGATGACGAGGACGGCAAGGAGTACTTTGTGGGCCGCAGGTCAGTGAAACGGCCGTACCTGCCCCAACCCCGTCACAGCCTGTATGTGGGGGATCAGGTGGAATACACCCCCATGGCATCCCTGAAAGGCCCCTTTGCTACCGGGGTAACGTTATTATCAAATCCCCTTTTTACCTGCATCAACACCTGAAGTTTCAGGAGTCACCAGATGACACCCTCAGCTTCAGGGAGAAGCCAGAGCCGGAGCCTCTGATCCCTGGACTGCTAGGTTCACCACCATCACAGTCCTTTCAGCTGGGTCAGCTGATGACTTCATCGTTTACGTTCCAGTCCACGGTGATCCACCAGTACCAACTACCCTGGAAGATGAAGCCAGTAGCAGCCAGGGGAGCCGGGTCTTCTTCCCTGGGTGCAACCTTGCCTGAACTGCTGCAGCCAGAAGTCCTTACCCCTGCTGTCCTGGCAAGAGAATTTGGAAAAGTAAAGGTGCAAGTGGCTGCAGCACTCACCAGCGTGACCACCACCCGAACCCAGTCAAGTCCGACTTCTGGAATAAGAGGGCAGTGGAGTTCCACCATGGCAGTGAGCTTGGCCTACAGGAGGCAGGAGCGTCCTCTGATGTCTTTCAGCAGTAGCTCAAGCGAGGAGGACTTCAGGTCCCTCAGGACCTGAGGAACCCTACTACTGGCTGATTTAAAGGACACCTCAGTAGGACCTATGGGAGCCACGCCATGGACTGCACCTGATGAGTGAGAGCTAGTTGGCACTTGTTTTGTTTAGTTTGTATTGCTCCCTGTTTGACTCTCACCCAGATGGACATGGCTTGTCAGGAAACCCCCCCCCATTCTGCAGAAAATTTCCAGTTGCGCCTAAGCGTGGCTATTCCCCAACCCCCCCCCCTCAGGTTATTTAGGAGGGCTCTCTATTTGCTGCTATTTTATAGAAACATAGAAGATTGATGGCAGAAAAAGACCACCTGGTCCATCTAGTCTGCCCTTTTATTATCCTTTTATTATTATCTTAGGATAGATACATGTTTATCCCTCCCAGGCATGTTTAAATTCAGTTACTGTGGATGTATCAACCACCTCTGCTGGAAGTTTGTTCCAAGCTTCTACTACTCTTTCAGTGAAATATTTATATTTCCTTTTATATTTATAATATTTTCTAATGTTGTTCTTGATTTTTCCCCCAACTAACCTCAGATTGTGCCCCCTTGTTCTTGTGTTCAGTTTCTTTTTAATAACCCTTCCCTCCTGAACTTTATTCAGTCCTTTAACATATTTAAAGGTTTCAATCATGTCCCCCCTTTCTCTTCTTTCCTCCATACTATGCATATTAAGAACTCGGAGTCTTTCTTGATAAGTTCTATGCTTTAGACCTTCCACCATTTTTGTAGCTCTTCTTTGGACCCGTTCTATTTTAGCAATATCCTTTTGCAGGTGAGGACTCCAGAATTGAACACAGTATTCCAGATGTGGTGTCACTAGAGCTTTATACAGAGGGATCACAATCTCCCTTTTTCTGCTTGTTATACATCTAGTTATGCAGCCAAGCATACGATTTGCTTTCCCTACCACCTGGCTGCATTGGTTACTCATTTTGAGGCTGTCAGAGATGACTACCCCCAAATCCTTCTCTTCTGAGGTCTTTGTTAGCACAGAACTGCCAATACGATACTCAGACAGAGGATTTCTTCTCCCCAAGTGCATTATTTTACATTTGGAAACATTGAACGGAAGTTTCCATTCTTTTGACCACTTATCTAATAAAGATAAATCATTCTCCATATTACCGACACCTCCTGGAACATTAACCCTATTACACACTTTTGTGTCATCAGCAAACAAGCAAACCTTCCCTACCAAGCCGTCCCTTATGTCACTTACAAACATGTTAAACCGAACAGGACCCAGAACAGATCCTTGTGGCACCCCACTTGTAACCAGCCTCTCCTCAGAATACACTCCATTAACAACAACCCTCTGGTATCTGTCCTTCAGCCAACTGCAGATCCACTGAACTATCCAGGGGTTAAGTCCAATTTTTGATAACTTCTCTATCAGCTCTTTATGGGGAACCGTATCGAAAGCTTTACTGAAATCCAGGTAGGCGATATCCACAGCACCACCTTCATCCAGCACTTTAGTTACATAGTCAAAGAAATCAATGAGATTAGTCTGACATGATCGGCCCTCAGTAAAGCCATGCTGGTTTGGGTCCATCAAGTTGTTTGTTGTTAGATGGTCAATTATCTTCTTTTTTAGTAGAGTCTCCATCATTTTTACCACTACAGATGTCAATCTGACAGATCGGAGTTCTTTAGGAACTCTGGGGTGGATGCCATCCGGACCCATTGCCTTATTTAACTTTAGCCGGACAAGTTCCTGTAGAACATCGGCCTCTGAAAACACTGGGGCTGAAACTTTACAACTAGAGGCAATGCTATGTCCAGCCATGTTCTGATTATGAAAGTCACCATCTGAAAAAACTGAGCAGAAGTAGTTATTCAGATGGTCAGCGACTGTCTTATTCCCATCTATATACAGATTTTTTCCATTGCTAAGTTTTGTAATGCCGCAGTTTTTCTTCTTCCTGTCACTAATATATCTGAAGAAGGTTTTATTACCCTCCTTAACAGATTTGGCCATTTCTTCCTCCTTTGAAGCTTTATCAGCATTAATAATCTGTTTTGTCTTCTTCTGTATAATTTTATAAACTTCTCTGTCCGCTACACTTCCAGACTCTTTATACCTCTTATAGGCAGACTTTTTATCATTCACTATAGCTCTTACCTCTCTAGTAAACCATAGTGGATTTCTCTTTCTTTTCCTTTTGCTAATTTGTCTAACATATAGTCTAGTTGCCTTTAAGAGGACTTCTTTAAATGCCTTCCACTGAGCACTCGCTCTTGCTGTTTTATCCCACCCTTTTAATTCTTTCTTTACATATTCTCCCATAACCTCAAACTTGGTCTTCGTAAAATCCAATACTTTGGTTGCAGAATGGGATTTCTCACAGTCAGTTTGGACTTGGAACCACAAACATTGGTGGTCACTGGAACCCAGATTTTCTCCCACCTTCACTTCAGATACCAGATCCCCATTTGTAAATACTAGATCTAGGATATTTTCACCTCTAGTTGGCACTTTCACCAACTGTTTTAGGGACATACCCGTCAGGGCCTCTACTATGTTCCTACTTTTGCATGTGGACGCACAAGGGATATTCCAATCAACATCAGGCATGTTGAAGTCTCCCATAACTACAATATCTTCCTTTACTGCCATTTGGGTAATCTCGTCCACCAGCATAATGTCATGCTCTTCAGATTGCCCTGGAGGCCTATAGATAGCACCTACTCTGGTAACAGATCCCTTTTTATTTTGCAAGCAGACCCAGAGAGTCTCCAACTCCTTACATGAATTTTGGATCACTGTTGATTTTATGGTATCTTTAACATAAATAGCTACCCCCCCCTTTTCTCCGCCCTATCTTTCCTAAACAAAGTGTATCCCGGAATGGCTGTTTCCCAGTCATTGCAATCTCTGAACCATGTCTCTGTTATTAGAACCAAGTCCAAATTATCTCTACAAACTATTGATATTAGCTCGCAGATCTTGTTGCGTAAGCTGCAAGCATTTGTACACATTACATGAAGAACATTACATTTATCACCAACAATTCCATCTACCTCCCTGACAACATCACCAACATCATCCACCGCACTAACATCAGTATCTAGAGCACCAGCAACCACTTCATCTGCACCAACAACTGTATCTACCACACTAACAGATTGCTGATCAAGACGCTCAATACCCTGGTTCACCAAAACTGTTTGGGGACAGAAATCATTCTCCTCAATAAAATTCCTGTCCCCTCCATCTAGTTTAAATGCCTGTCGAAAAAACACCTGAACTCTTCTCCAAGTACCTCAGTACCTTTGTGTGACGGGTGCAGACCATCTCTCTTGTACATGTCCTTACTACTCCACCTACTAACATTGTGACTAACAAACCCAAAACCTTCATCTTTACACCACTGCCTTAGCCAACCATTGAATTCCAGGATATGACATGCCTTAATATTTTGAGAGTGGACTGGCAAAATCTCCGAAAAAGAGATTTGGATTACACGTTACCTGTTTGGATTACAAAATTACCTAACGTGGATTACAATTGAATTTTGGACTGTATTCCAGTGTTTTATCATGCCAAGGAGCCACGAGGAGAGACTCAAACGTATATCTGAGCCTTTTATGCTTGCAAATGTGAAATTGCACTAAAATGTTTGCATAATTGTCTTTGTTGTATTTTAGCAATAACGTTTTTACAGGTTTAGCAACATTCAAGCAATTTAGCCCATTGTGTGTATTCTTTTTCAGGTACTTCAATGTGTCCTATTATGCACTTATCGTACGGTGTTTTTGTTTTTTAAACAGATTATTTTTATTGCAATCTGACACGTTACATTACATAACATTCAAGCAATTAGTGAATATAAAGAAGAAGAATATACAGTATGATGCATACATATTGACACATTGAGTCAGTAATTTTGTATATTTTCCCCCATTAACATCCTACCCTCCCTCCCTCCCATTAAAACCTACCACCCTTCCCCCTTTCCCACCCTTTTTTATTCTCATTCCGGTGTATGGCATTGTACGGTGTTTTTTAGTAAATTATGCACTTAGCCAGATAGCTAGCACCTTACTTTTCTATCTCATATAGACTGCCTATCGCGAGTCAATAGTACTCTAAGGATTCGTACGTACTTTGTACGCTAATGCTTACGTATGGCGTACTTTTAACAACACTGACTGTATGTTCATAATTTGTGTAGGAATGTTCGCAAAACAACGACTATTTTTTAACACAAATTTGTCCGAATAAATTTGTATTATAAACGAATCTTGTCATAAATTTGTTGATTATTCGCAGAAGCGAATTTTGGATGATTCGCTCATCTCTAGTTTAGTGTATCAAATCTGCAAATTCGGAAGACTCAACAAAGGTCTTCCAAGGATGCCACACATGAACATGCACCTTTGGGCGACCATGCTTCTCAGCTTTTATCTCTTCCATATTTATGATGCTGTGCATCATAGGGAGGTCACTGTGGACTTCCAGTGACAGAGGATGACTAACCATCCTGCAGCTAGAAATTGTCTGAGGCGAGGCAAGGGAACCAGGTATCAAAGAGAAAACAGCAATTCGGGGACTGCTTGATACTTGTTTCCCACAATACCAAAAAGTCTTGATACTACAGCAGCTCCATCATATATGCAACATGGTTCCTCTATCCGCCCCACACCACCAACACATATCAGAGGTGGATGGCAACATAAAGTGAAGTGTTATAGGGCAAAAATACCAGCATGAAGTGTTCTTGTAATCTTTCTCCTTAACTCGAAAAGACATACATTTTTAGAACATCAACAGGTCCCAAAGTGATATTCAGGTCCTTTTCCCACTGTTGAAAAAAGACGCTCTATCTTCATTGCAACTATCTAACAACAGCCTATACAGCGAGGAGATGCATGGGATCACAGCCAGAGTCGAGACACTAGCTTATCAAACTCCATCAAGGTAGAATTGGTTACTCATTATTGCATAACTGTAAAGCCAACCACACAGCTATAGATGTACTATACTGGATATGTATGGCAGCATTAGGGTGCAAGTACCTTTCACATAACATTTCTTTTTATCATCACATAATTATACTGCTGCAATTTCATGGCTAACAATTACATTCCAGAAGTAATTCTGAGCACTAAATAGCCAAATGACTGTGATTCATTTGACAGGAATAATTCACAGAGTACCAGACATTAAACTGTAAAATTATTTATTACCAGAGTTACAAGCACTGAAAAGAAAGGGCTGAAGTATACAAACACCATTTTCATACTGTTGAGCCATTTTAGGAGGGTCATTTATCATAAGGCGACATTCTGTAACAATAAATCACTATAGCATCATAAAGGAAACAGGTTTATCCCTGTTTTAAAAAAAGACAAGAAATAGTTTTAGAAAAGTTTGTCCTGCTTAGGGTTTATGGATTGTGGAATAACCTTGGAAGAAAACCAGAGATATTATACTTAAAAAAAATGATTTGGATCGTCCAGGGGTTCCTCTGAGCTGCTTCTCTACTGGAAATGGTTCTTTATGTCATGAGCCGCTTTTCCTTTTCCATTCATATGGCAATTCCTCACAGGCAAGTTGCCTTCATTGTCAAGAGTTCTTTCTTTCTTCCATTGTGCACCTAGTTACATTGTAATTGAGCCATTCTTCCATTCTCAAGCTTGCCATAAACATTGAGCCAGCTGTTGGCCAAAAGCTTCTTCCCGTCAGCTATTTCTGCCAAACCTCTTCCCCTCCCCATGCAAATGCTTGCTAAGCTAAACACACATTAATTCTCAAAAGACTGAGGGAAATAAACCTATGCAAAACATCTCTAGTGGAAGCTTGTCTCTCTTCAGAACAAAGGATCAGAGATGTTGATATCCAACAGTCTGAACTTTCCTTTTTAGCTCTCAGCAGTTGGCACAGAGTAAAAATATTGCAGTACACATTAGATGGTTGACCACTCCAGTCTTAATTGTTAGGCTCACCCAACATTCATGTAATGTGTCTAGCCACCTTTAGTTCAGCTGATGCGTGTTGTGTTCTCCAGTAGGAAACAAGTGTATATGAATATATACTGTGTATGTTTCCAGAATAAAACTCTTTACAAAAAACAAATCACATCTAGGACTAGGATGTAAAAAATAAGTTACGGTAAATTTGAGACATCACCAATGGAAAAATTATAATTGCCCTTGCAGTAATTGAAAACGATCCACCAGGGTTAAAAATTTTGCAACCAAACATCACCATGGAGCCGTAGACTCAAAAGCATTATTGGATGTTTAAACCACTTAAATGCCACCCAGGTTTTCAATTATTCTATTCTAAAATCAAGATTGGCCTACTTTGTGCATAACAAACTTCAAGCATGCTTGACCTAATCTAGGATACCAAGATGCAAAAACTGTCTTTAAAGCCTCTCCTGAGTAAAGGGGATATGGATGAATCCACTAAACTATCCCCAAACTGCTGATTGAAGGGCTGGAAAAACCTTACTACAAGTACCCATCAACTCTGTGAGTCAAATAATGTCAGATAACACAACTATTGTCTTGGTTACTTCAAGCCCTGTGATTGGCACTTTAGGAGGTAAATAGTGAGTGTGTTTGCCTCTCCTAGATTAGCTTTGATAGATGGAAACCTTAGGTGGTACTTATACTGTATATTTATAATAAATGAAGTAATCTCTTGTAAATGTCTATCACTTTAATAAAATAACTTTAAATATATTAATTTAATTTACATTTGTAAATCATATTATGCCTAGTCAGCCCACTGTATAAAGAATGGAAGAAAGTTTGTTAATCCTATATATTAAAATTTCATTTACTTTAAAAATGCATCAATGGTATGCCTTTTAATATAGCATTGTGTAAGTTTTCATTCTCATTTTACCAGTGAAGATGATTTCTATTTTATTATAGCTAAGAAATATAATTTATTTCACAATGTTTCATAACCAGCTCAGTTCCTATTACTTTAACTAAAAGACTTAATAGCTAAAGAGAACCAGACATTTGATTATGTGCTGATCTCTAGTTTCTACAGAATCTTATAGTTTTGCAAATTGTAGAATAGTAAAAAAAAATTGTTTAAAAAAAATGTAAACTGGTGGACCAACCTTTCCCTCCCACCTGGTTCTCATGTTCCTTTTTTTTAGTACTCTTTTGTCTGGAATATTAACACTTTGGGGCTTCTACATTCCCTCTGCATTATGTTGTATGTAGCTCATCCCAACCTATCTCTGTATACTTCAGCACCTATGAATCCCACATGGAATCCAGATTTTGGTGACTCTATGGCTATTTTTGTATTTCTAAAACATTTTAGCTACTATGGAAAAATTCAATAAAAATTATTATGAAATATGGTAAAACGAAGATCATATTTGTCTTTGGAAATATTACTTAAAAGGAGTCTGTCACTAGGAAATTCACTGTTCCCAGGCACAATACTTTCTAGGGCTAGCTCAGCCTTCACTTACGGTCCTTTTACATGGAACTATGATCTAACAGTTCATAGGGAATGAAGCAGACACTCCTTATCACTGTCAGATCAACAGCCAAGATGAGCACTGCTTACATGCAGCAATCACCTGTAATCCACTGTATGGGAATAAGTGAACAATACAATAATTGCTTGTCTGCATAGACAATCATTTTTCCAGTGCAGCAGATCGTTGCTTAAACAGTACAATCTGCTGCGGAGGAAAAATTATTTTCTGTGCTGACAGAACAACACGTTTGCTCATTCATCGAGTGATTGTCAGCACCTTTCACACAAGCTTATTGTTAAGTGAAAGTTATCATTACATTCTGCTGAGCTAGTCGTAGTTTAATAATGAATATTCCGATGACAGGTTCCCTTTAAATGCTATAAAAATGTCAAAAAATTAAGAAAAAAAACAACAAAACAACAGAAACTGAAGAAGATTTGAGTGCCTACTTTGTATTCTCCAGTTATTACATTTCACTGAATACCCATATTCCTATACACCTTTGATCTCTTCTGCCACTGTCATTAAAGAAGGTATACAGCTATCAGCTATTGCAGCATGCAGTCTAATCACATCTGGCATTTGGGGTTATATGCTCTATAAAATTATAATCATATAATATATATCATAAATACATTATATAAAATAATAAAATAATAGCCCAACACTAATCTCTTGGAGCAAATATGGCCACTGTGCTTTATTAAGGGTTAACAAATTATACATATAACCAGTTTGGAGCTCAGCCATAATATCTCAAGCTTCTATGCCCATAACTCATAACAATAAGGACCAAATGCTCAAATTCACCAAACCATCAAGCCTGGGGATTAAAACATTTTGGGGGGAGGGAGGGTGGGGCTCTTGGTTATCCTGATGTAACTAGACACTTCTGAGGAGAATTAGATACTAGTTATAGCTTAGATTCCCGCCATAAAACCTCTTTATCCAATCAGAACAGAAGTTCCACATTCAGGAGCTACTTAAAGAATGTTCCAGAAAGGTCTTGTGCATTCAGGGCACTGTTAACCCATTCATGACCACTTAAATTATAAAATAAAATTAGTTGAAATCTAATTATGAATAAATATCTTTAAATATAAGTATAAATATGTAATTAAATATAAACAAATGAAGGAGGAACACGGGAATAAAGAAAGTGGGGAAAAAAGAGAGAGAGGCGCACAACAATCCCATATGCCTCTATATTTGCCAAATGGCAACAAGAGGCTTCCAATATGAGATTTATCATAAGGGAAATTTTTAAAGTCAGTTTTGCCGGCGTCTGATTTGCACCAAATTTATCAAATGACACATGGTGTTTGATAAATGTGGTGCATCTTTATGTCTTCTTCCCCACTTCGGCCTTGAAAAGTTACACCATTTACTAAGCCCCTGTAGTATAATTGTAGCAATATTTGTGACTTTTTAAAAGTTTCAGTTGATAAATCTGGCTTAAAGGAAGTGTGTCATTAGAAAATTACCTATTGTTTAAATCAGATTTTAAAGATATTTTAGTGATGTTGTTTTTCATTTTACATGTCAATATCGATATAAAAACATTGTATTTGTCAAAGCTTATCTACTCCCACCTAGCCTCTGCACAGGTCACAGAACATGCCTAAAAAACTCTCCTATAGAAGTCAGTGAGGTTCTCTCCTGTCTATTGTGTCTATAGCCCAAGGTGGCTCCTATAAGGCAAATCTCTAAATGTTGTTAAGAACAGCTCAGGCAAGATGGCCGCCCCCATAATCATGTTCAGGAAATAGAATTAAACACAGATTAGAAAACAAGCATGTGTGTCACTATCTGGTTTTATCTGGCAGAAAAAAAAAATCAGCGATACATTCCTTTAAATCAGCTTAACAGACTAACTAAACCCACTTTACCACCCACTTTTCCAAACAGGAGTGAGTGGTGTAAAAATGCAAAATGTTGCAAAATTTCAGGACAAGGGCTTGATATATTCTCACAAAGAAAGATACCATGAATAAAAACTTCAAACTTCAGAGGCAGATTTGCATAAGTGGTTACTGATTACTATGTGTGATTCTTTAGCTGTTGAAAAATTAAAAAATTCCAGCATATCATAAATTATGGACACTGGCACGACATGCCAAAGAACTAAGGGAATTTGATCACCTTTTACACAAATAAGTGGTTAGCTTAAATGTGGACTAATGCTCGTTCCCTACAATCTGCAAGTGTAAAGGTACTCCCGATCATCCGGTAAACAAGGAAAAAGCTTGTTCATCAGGTGAGCCTGTAGTTTGTGTGGGCACCTGAATTATCGTTCCTAGGCAGCAGATCGTGCTGTCTAAACAACAATCTGCTGCCCAGAAACAAAGCAGATGTATGAGGATGAGCGATCGCAATAGCTACCCCTCAACCCCATACTGTGGAGGTGATCGTTGTATGTAAATGCAATGCTTCATCCTCACTGAATGAGCAGCTGATGCTTCCTTTCTGACAATCAACTTCTCAGCGCATATAAATGCACCTTTTGGCCTAATTCACACAGTGGTTGATCAGTTATTTCCATCAGTGATTAAGAGTCAAAAACAGGTGCAGATCAAAAATACAGAACAGGTACACATCTTCCCATTATACCTCATGTCTGTGGAGACTCCAGTCCTGGTTTTGGCTCACAGTCACTGATGAAAATCACTGACCAAACTTAGGCTACTTTCATACTAGCTACTATTTTCCGGTATTGAGATCCGTCATAGGGTCTCAATACTGGAAAAAATGCTTCTGTTTTGTCCCCATTCATTGTCAATGGGGACAAATCGTAACTGAACAGAATGGAGAGCTCCAAAATGCATTCTGTTCTGTTTGGTTGCATTCCCATACCTGATGGCAAACTGCTGCGGTTTTCTTTCTTCAATGGGATGCGGAGCAAAACGGATCCGGCATGATCCACAATGCAAGTCAATGGGGACGGATCCGTTTTCTGTGACACAATAGTAAACGGATCCGTCCCCAATTGACTTTCAGTGGAGTTCATGACGGATCCCTCTTGGCTATGTTAAAGATAATACAACCAGATCCATTCATAACGGATGCAGACGGTTGTATTATCAGTTACGGAAGCATTTTTTCTGAACTCTGCCGGATCCAGCAAAAACGCTAGTGTGAAAGTAGCCTAAGGACTTAGCCACAACATATTTCCATATTATCCTTATTCCTCTGGAGGGTATGTACCTGGCCCTACATTTAAATAGCCTGATTTTTTTGAAAACTCCAATAAACATGAGCACTGCTTGTTTCATGATTCAGAGTGAAATGATCTGAAATAAGAATAATAAATGATTAGTAATCTGGTGATTTTTAATGATAGCACTGCAATAAAATCAAGTAGAGACAGCTTGTAGGAAAGACAGGCTCATTGTATAGGAAAGTCTTTGAAAAGTTCAATAACAAGTTGGGTTAATTCCTAGTAATAAATATATTGATGCAATTAGCTTCCTAAATGTGAATCCAAGAAAAGGTGGGAACTCCAGGAGCTTTTTTAATTACCTTTCTGTGTATTGATCAAAGAGTAGCATTTCGACCACTGTCTGGAGTGGTACTTGAAGATGACAGCCAACGTCTGCATTTCTTAAGATGGGAAATCCATTATCAAATATTAACGATGTAAACATTAAAGAGCTGTCATATTTGATCACGGAGAAAAATGTTGTGTAGTGGAAATGTTGTTGCACTAGCAGGATTTACAATGAACTGAAGTTGAAAACAGATTTTTATTTCAAAGTTTGAGAGTAACCTACTTTTCTTTGCATTTCCAGTCAGCCAGTTGCAGTGGCATTTAGGACTAATCCAACCAAGAGAATAAAATCCCACAGCATTGCACAATACTACACACTCAGAATTGTTAATGTATAATTGTATATATTATAGCTTTGTCTTATAAACTCAGCTATTATTGCCCCAGATTTATAATGCCTTCAGTTTCTAGGACAAGTAGTTTGACATCTACTTAATGTCAGCACTGGCGTAGCAATAGGGGTCACAGTGGTCGCAGTTGTGACTGTGTCCCTAAGCCATGGGGGCCCAGAGGTTTTATATGAGGGTCTGATCTGAAAGGTAAGAGGGTATTTTTTTGTACTGGCACACAATATAAAGGGGTGTTATTGTACTGGCGCACTCTCTGTGTGGTACCAGTTTTCAGGGGGACTATTTCTGCAGGATAGTATTGGGGGCACAGTGGGCACAGTATTGGGGTGGTAGGATAGAGTGTTGAGAAGGTGGGGAGGAGGATGGAAAGGTAGGAAACTAAGATGTCTGTTTGGTAAACTCTGCAAAGACAAGACACCGCTGAAAGAAATCATCATGGCGGTCTGGTCTGACAGGAGAAGATGAAGAAAGAGAACATCTACATCAGAGAGGAGACGTCACTGGATGTAAGAGGTACATATGTGGGGATGTATTACCCTGTATGTTTATAGTGCTGTATGTAATGTTTTGCAAGTATGTCTTTAAAGGGGTTGTCCGTTTTTTTTTTGTATGAGCACTCACCACTGCAATTGCATTGGTGAGCAGGTAAACAGAGCACAGAAAGTGGCTCTAATATAAGCGTTGACCTCTCTTCAAACAGCTGATCATTGGGCTGCTGGGTGATGGACCCCCGCTGATCTGATATTGGTGACCTATCCTGAGTATAAGTCATCAGTAGTAAAAAGAGGACAACCCCTTTAATATTAGGACTGAAGGGAAGGGGTTAGGTTGAGAATTTGGCATGGGGGGACATTTCAATTTTTTGCCTCAGGAAGCAGAAAGGTTAAATGCACTCCTGCCCCTTGCCACAAAGCGCTGAGGGAAGGGGGGAACCCAAGCTTAACTCTTGCACCAGTGCTCATGAGCCTTTAGCTATAAATCTGCGTGACAGCCATATTACAGTAGCTCCTTTATGGCTATCCTCACTGTTAGGGATTTGTTTCAGTGTCCATTCCATTTTTTATGCAGCCCATTCACTTCAACGAGGCTGCAAAAAAACGGAAATGATATTTCCATATGTCCGTTCTGCAAAAAATAGAACATATCCTATTATAGTCCACATTATGGGCAAGGATAGGACTGTTCTATTAGGGGCCAGTTTTTTCATTCAGCAAAATACGGAATCCTCTCTCAGTTCTCACTGGTAATCAGTCATAGTGAGTGGACCACTGTACCATCTCCTACTTCAACACGATAGTAATCTCTATAACAGTGGCCCTTAACTGCTGAATGGCAGCATGTACTATGATGGCAGGTTTGTCATCAGAAGTGGAACTACCACTGGCATACAAGTTTACCAGTATCAGGGTGTTGTGTGTGGTATTTGAAAGTGACCTTTTAGCAGTAAGAAAATCTTCTTTTCTTTGTCTGGTCTAGGGTTTTAATTCATTTTATGGGTTGGTCTGGGGTCTCATTTATTTTACGGGTCTGGACTGAGATCTGATTAATTGTAGAAGTCTGGTTTGGGGTTCTTATTCATTTTAGGAGTCTGGTATAGATTATGTATTCATTTTAGGGGTCTGGTCTGGGGCCTAAAGTAATTTTAGAAGCCTGAATGAATTTAGGTTTCTGATCTGGGGTCTGAAGGAGTTAAATGGTTTGATTAAGGATTTGAATACATTGAGAGGTCCAGTTTACTTTTCCCACTACTAATAATAATTATTGATTTAAATAGTTTGCCAAAGTTACCAAGGTGACATATTTGCTGTTGGTGTTCACCTGACCACAGATCCAGTTAAGTGAACCCTTACTAAAGCTAGTTGAGCAAATTTGAGTAAATCCTTCTTTAAAGTGTAACTATAATTTTTTTTTGCTAGTTTATTGGAGATAAGCATATTTACCTGAGTTAGTCTGTGAATAATTGTCAAATCGGTAATTACCTTATAATAACATCCTTCATTAATGTCCCCTGTGCCTTTACATTGGTCCCTAAAAAGACCGTTGCTATGGCTTTTCTGTCTAAAACTTAATGTAAACAGAAGGCAGAGGGGCGGTCCTTCACACTGCATGCCTGCTTTAGGCTTAAGAGTGAGGAAGCGTGTCTCACAGTAATCCAATCTGATTGGCTGGCAGGAAGCTAAAGTGAGGGAAGGCAGTTTTGGCCTCAGAACTGGCAGATGAGCCATTTTGAGAAGATTCTTATATTGTAGGGTTCAAAACAGCTGTAACTAAAGGAAAAAACTCAAGGAAAACATTGGTATGTGAAGAAACTAAAGATTGCTTTATGTATAATGATGCAGTAGCAATAACTTATGCTAAAATTGATTTTCTGATAAAAACATGACAGTTACACTTTAAGAACTGTACACAGCATAATGACATGCTAGTAAAGGCTACATGAATCTCTTTCACAGTGCCCTATACAAGTACAGTACATATGAAGACTAGTGGAAAGTAGCAGTGAATCTTATAACAATCAATACAATTTCACTTGGGGTTTATGTAAGGGTAGGTAACAAAAGACATTATCTGAATGATGATTCTTTTTTTGGCAAACAATTCCAATTTCTTTCACCATTAGTTTCATATCAGCTCCATAATCTTCCTCAATAAATCTGTTTGTACCCAAAACAATATTATGGAACATTTTAAAATATCGCTGTTACTTGCGGTCTGTTGATTTTATTTCAGCAATAATTCCCAAAGTCATCTTATAACATTAATATCCACTAGGTAAATATTAGGGAAGCTAAGTCATTCATGCGTATTAACTAACACTTTATGTATATTCATATAATTTTAATTTATTGCCAAGAAACACAAAATATGGAAACACCAAAGGGAAAGTAAATCAGGTCAAATGTCTATTAACAATGCTGCATATAAGATATGCTAATCTACATTACTTCAGGAAATGCCCTCCAAAGCATAAAGACACCAGCAGAAAATGGTATCAAATTATTTTTTCAAGCAGTTAATGACTAAAACCATGCTCACAAGGACATCTACATGCTTGTACTCATCAACTTGAAAAAACACTCAGATCAGGAAAAGTGACATAATTATGCCAAAGCTATAGACATGAAAAATACAGTATATGTCAATTACAACAGAAAAGTACACAAAGCAATTAACCAAAACATTATTATCAAATGTGGGTCATATTAATTAAAGAGACAGGAACTAAACTGCATTGTAAAAGAGTTTTTATAGAGCTGTAATCAGGCATGGGATTCAGCCGGTGCCCTCCAGTTCTCTAGATCCGGTTGTTAAAATTATAGCCGGATCGGAGAACCGGGTTAACAGGTGAATCCCGATCCGGTGCGACAGCCGAGGCGGGCTGGACTGGGGGCAGAAGGGCACAGGCCCTCCGGGCTGGTGGATGTCAGGGCCAGCGGAACAACGGAACCTCATAGGCACTGCTACTGTTATCACTGTTGGTGGCACTATTACTAATGATGGCAGTCTGGCATCTGTATGGCTCTGTTATTTCTGACAGTATAATGTTTGTGGACATGGGGGAGCACAGCGAGGACAGTATTGGGAGGAGCAGCAGGATGACAGTGGACTGTATAAATTTGGGGGATGATTTGCACAATCTTTAACAGTCCCCATCTACCATTTAGCATATAGTAACACTGGTGCCCTATGTTGCAGAGGGAGCTGCACACAACTGACCAAAGTTGTCTGTCTGAGATGGTCTGGACCAAATAGAGAAGAAAAGGAAAGTGAAATGAAATCTGTGGAGACATTACCTGTAAATTACTGGATCTGCCCCTGAGTGCTTCTTTTAATTGTGTAGGTCTGTAGTAGGGATGAGCGAACCGAACCGTAACGAACCAGATTCGTTACAAACGTTCCCAAAAGTTCGGTTCGTCACCGAACCGAATTTTGAGAAAGTTTGTAACGAATCTGGTTAAAATAACGGCGACTCAAAATATACGCATATTTGAGAATGTACGCTAATGCATACGCTAATGCGTATGAATTCATAAAATGCGTACACATTAGCGAACATTCTCAAATATGCGTATATTTAGAGTATGGAATATGCCATATGCCATACCCTAAATATACGCATATTTGAGAATGTTCACTAATGTGTACACGCATTTTATGAATTCATACGCATTAGCGTACGCATTAGTGTACATTATTAAGTAGCGTACCTTTGACAACGCTAGACTGTATGTTTGTTACTTGAGTAGGAATGTTCACAGACGCAGTGTATGCGTATGCTAATGCGTACATATTCAGTTAAGTAGCGTACCTTTGACAACGCTAGACTGTATGTTCATTACTTGAGTAGGAATGTTCGCAGACGCAGTTGATGAGTACGCTAATGCGTACATATTCAGTTAAGTAGCGTACCTTTGACAACGCTAGACTGTATGTTCGTTACTTGAGTAGGAATGTTCGCAGACGCAGTGTATGAGTACGCTAATGCGTACATATTCAGTTAAGTAGCGTACCTAGACTGTATGTTCGTTACTTGAGTAGGAATGTTCGCAGACGCAGTGTATGCGTACGCTAATGCGTACATATTCATTCAGTTAAGTAGCGTACCTTTGACAGCACTAGACTGTATGTTCGTTATTTGTGCGGGAATGTTCGCATTAGCGTACGCATTAGTGTAAATTCTCAAATATGCGTATATTTTGCGTCGCCGTTGTTGAAGTCACTTTGATTTTTTCCACTTTTTTCATTGTAATAGCAACTGCAAGTAAACGAAACTATACCCTATCAGACTCCCACTATTGTAGCAGCAATTATTCAGCCGTTATAGCAAGGTTCGTTTTAGGTTCGGTTCGTACGAATCCGAACTTCACGAAAGTTCACCGAAGCGAACCGAACTTTTCAAAAGTTCGCTCATCCCTAGTCTGTAGTACAAGACAAAAAAAATGATAAACACATCCTGCATGACATGATAAATAGATATGCGGATGTACAGTACATGCCCACAATTAAAGAAAAAAACAGAACATAGCAGCATTCTCAAAGCACTAAATGATAAATCTATATATAACCTAATACCTCATTTGATATAATAAACATGAGGTTCTTAACAAATATATATATAGATGTGGCCGCCTTCAAGTGTGAATGCACTCCTATTATCCCATCCATTCCACAGACTGCTTTCAATTAGTGTGATACATATAGCTGAGTTTGCTCTTCCTCTCATTGGATGCCTGATGGCACACAGAGGTTACAATTGTTGCAACACAGTATCGTTCTAGGTTAATCTCTCATGAATTTAGATGCCCAAATGATATGGAGATAGGTATTAAATAGAATAGGCTCCCGTCTGGACTTAGGTCACCTTGCCATGGTGTGTGAGCACAGATAATTTTTGATCAAAATATATTTTATAAGAACCTCATGATTATTTATCATATCAAATGTGGTACTAGTTTATATATACATTTTGCATTTAGTGCTTTGAGAGTTCTGTTATGTTCTGTATCTTTATGTTTAAAAACACTACTGGATTTTCTATTACATTTTGCATATTAAAATC
Organism: Rhinella marina; assembly: GCA_900303285.1. NCBI lineage: Eukaryota > Metazoa > Chordata > Amphibia > Anura > Bufonidae > Rhinella > Rhinella marina. The sequence continues at coordinate 83,820 of ONZH01003862.1, forward strand.
CCAAGCTCTGTCATTAATGATGCACTATACAGTATATGATTTAAAAATGTAGCTTCTCTTGATACATTTTTCCCTATTCAGACTGGGCTTGAAAGTTTCTCTAGATATGCCAAATTACATCACTTTTTGGCACAATTTTCTGCTAAATCTAGGTGCAGTCACTTAGGGCTACACAATGAGATTGGTCGCATGACTATTTTTCACAGTTACGTGGTGCAACATTTTTTGTGATAATAGTCTATGGTGTCGCACTGTGACATGCAACATGCTGCGGCTGTGACACAACTGTCGCACAAAAAAACATCATAGCTGGACTTTTGTGTGACTGTTGTGTTGTAGTCGCAGTTTGTCATATGTTACAGTGCCACACGATAGATTATCATTACAAAATATGTCAATAGACTATCATTACAAAAAATGCTGAAAATGTGATAGACTATCATTCCAAAAATTTGTACTAGTTTTCTTCAAATGTATTTTCTCTATGGGCAACTGTTGAGAAAAGGCACCTTTATTACTCATAAAGACAGAAAATGTTTCAAATTTTAGTGTAAGTCTTTGCTTGTTCATAGAGATTTCATTTTCAGTCTTTAGGACAATGTGCCAGATTTATTTTGCACATTATATTCCAATCAACTCTATTAAGACTGGTGTATGAAAGGCCAGAAATAATGCAGTGACCCAATGGTTCACTGCTAAAGGGTTAATATACCATATTTGTATGGTTCACTGCTGAAAGGATTAATACTATAATGCAATGGTTTACTGTTAGTTGTTAGAATGTTTACTGAAAGGGTTAACTATGCATCCTCTGCAAAACAAGTGGTTAATGTCACGTTACTATTCACTGTGAATTCCAAAAGGCTGACTATGAGAAAGTGAACTAGTTAACTGGCAGTTCTTATTAACAGTTTCCAGGTAATGTGCTGGTCCTATTTCCCCTGGTTAGTAGAGTCTGCTGGTGATCAAGCAAGAGAGAGGAAGTATCTAGTGTGTGCTGATGCCAAGTAAACCAAGACAGAATCCTGCTCCAGGAAAACATCATTCCTGTGAGTGAAAGCTGGCAGAAAAAGAAACTTTGCTAAAGATTAATCCCTGAGAATTGTATTATAACAGAAGATTAAGGACCAAGTTAAAGGGTTTCTGTCACCAAGTTTTTCCCTATTAAACAGCATGACATTCGCAATATGCCAATGTCACCTGATTCTAAGTCTGCTATTTAATTTATTCCCAGTGTCTTGTTTTTCTGTAATTTACCCTTTTATCATATGCTAAATAGCCTCTTTGGAGCAGGAGGGGTGTTGTCCCTGCTCTTAGAGGCTCAGTTTGCCCACCTCAATCAACGCCCTTTTCTTCCTGAGTGACAGGGCCAGGCCAGCGTTCATCTTCTCAGGCTGGCCCTGTCTGCCGTCTTGCGCCTGCGGCGTCCCATGCAGGCACAGTGAGGGAGCCGGCGAGCTTCCCTTACTCATTACGCCTGCGCCAAATACTGAGCGGGCCAGCCTGAGGAGATGAATGCTGACCTGGACCTGTCACTCAGGAAGAAAACGGCGTGGATTGAGATGGGCAAACGGAGCCTCTGTTAAATTACAGAAAAACAGGGACACTGAATCAAATAAATAGCAGACTTAGAATCAGGTGACACTGGCATATTGAGAATGTCATCCTGTTTAATAGGGAAAAACTTGGTGACAGACACCCTTTAAAGGGAATCCATCACCACCATCAAGCCTATTTAATTGCTTATATGGCACTGTAGGTCTCCAGAAGTCATTTCTAAACATTTCTGTATATGCAATATAAATATCTTTGTGCCCCCCCCCCAAAGATGTTATAAATAAACTTAAAAAGAGCCAAGAGGCGGGTACTTAGTATTTTTGGAGTCCAGTCGCGCCCATTCTCAGCGAACCCCGCTCTCCCCCTCATCTTGGACTCTCCTCATTGATGTGCAGACGTCATCGTGCCACAGCACTAAAATCTTGTACATGCACAGCACTATATAATGTGAGCGCCTGAGTGGTCTGAATTCCTGTGCCGGCATCAGCCTCAGTAACTGAATTTTGCATACATCGCCTGCTGTTTGCTTAACATCAAGTGCAATCCAGCCACCACCAAACAGGAGGCCCCAAAGGTCCAGGGTGTGCCCAACTCCCTCCCCCCCCATTCCCTGCCTGTACGGCCTGGGATCACTGGAGCTGGGATTAGCCAACATGAGCACTATGCCAGAAAAAAAGAAAGGGGAAAAAAGAGGATAAATAAAACAACTTAGGGGCCGGCAGCTCACAGGGTGGCTATGTGGTAAGACACCACATGTAAGAAAGCATACAGATATGACAAGAAAATTGTGAACAGGTGGTCACAAGTTCTAGTTCATCCCCTTATATATAGCCAGCCTCTTAACTACAGAAAATAATTGTTTTATATGACCCAGAATCAGATAATAAGAATTGCCTAATAAAGGATATTGATAAGAAGCTACTACTGATCTGACTGCCATCAATTATCCATCCATCTACAGGCGATTCTGGATAGGGGGGTCATTTGGGTTCCGCAGGTGTATTAAGCTTATCCTGCAAACTACCCCCCTGTGAAGTGAGTAATATCACTATTTTTATTTTATACAGGTATAACTTTTATGATGAACTAGTTGGATCCTCTATTTTGTATACAGCATTACTATATACACTATTTATATAGATCCATTTAAGATCTCACTAACACAACCACTTTGTATATAAAACAATTATTTTCTGTAGTTAAGAGTCTGGCGCTATATATAGGGGGATAAACTAGAACTTGTGACAAACTGTTCACAATGTTCTTGTCATATCTGTACTCTTCCTTTAAGAGTAAGCATGAAATGAATAATATCTGTATACTAGCATTCTCCCATTTACCTACCTACTTACTTACTCACATTATTTATAAGGAACAGTAGAAGAGTAGAAGATCTGTTGTCAGATACCTTTGTGCCCCTTGGAATGAGGGAGATGTACCCTTACTGAATATTAATCTTATATTGCTGAGAGTCCAGACCCTATAAATTGCACATATCAACACTAAGTATTCTCTCAACACATATCTATTATTATCTATTATTTATGTGGGACAACACCTGAATCAGTACCAGACTATACATCAGACCACACTGATTTTAAACTTAGCATGCAAGTGTTATGCTCAAAGCCATAGTCTTTTCCCAAATCATTGTTGCTTTCCTATGAGATTGGCTAGGAATGAAAGGCCTACTGGTATTTACTGTACTCTGCTGGTATTAGACCCATTCCAGAGATACAGGCAGAATGTAATCTGTCCTCCTCAAAAATTATATATATATATATATATATATATATATATATATATATATATATATTGGGGGTCGGGGTGGTGTTGGATTACCCATGAATTTCCCCTGTTGATTTTTCTATTCTCCCTACTTCAAAATCATCTACTCTCAGGTTACTTAGCAATGTAAGCCCTTTGGCCATACATGAGTGGGAGAGGGCACTTGAATCTCCTAAATTGGACTCTTCAAATCCCAATGAGACGATTACATGGTTATTTATTATTAATAGGGCATATAACTGTAGGACTAGACTTAATAAATTCCATCCGAATTATATGGGCAAATGCCAAAGTGTCTCCTTGCTCCAGAGTTGTACCCATATTTTTAAAATTGAGTCGCTAAATTACTGTAAGTCAGGACATGGCTAGCAATGTGCCTTCCTTCCTTTCCAGGATGGCTATCACTAACAAATAACATTCTACCCCATAAAAAGTTGTACACAGGAAATTAAGATTTGGAGCTACCTATACAACTCAGACCTCATCATACAATTCTCCACCAACCTGAAGCCTCTAGATACATAAGTCCCTAGCTCTTAATGCCTTTACAAATACTCTCACACCTCCTATTAGGCAGATGTCCCATGGAATTGTCTCAGGTGTATGCTCATATTTTATCTATTGATGGGTTTCAGTCCTTTTTGTCCTTTCTTGTGCGTGAGACATGTTTTCTTTTTTTTATTACATAGACCTGTATAATGGATTTGGTTATAAAGACTGTATGTCAAGTACAATATATTGATTGTTTATATTATGTTTGGTGTAATACTTGAGTTTCAATGCTATGTTATTCTATTCTCCTAGGACAGCCTTGTCTATATCATTTTTATACATAATTTTTTACTTTGATTTTATGTATACCTGCTTTGGTTATAATAAACTTATTATTTAAAAGGGTTTTCTGGGAGTAAAATTTTGATGAACTATTCTTAGGGATCCAACTACCGGCACCCCAACCTATCAGCTACTTGCAGAGGCTGTGGCACTTCAGCTGCCTCTTCCTAGGCCAGTGACAATATGCTCATCGGTCAAATGACCTGTGTGCAGTTTAGCCCCATTCAAGTGAAGGGGCTTGGGTTGAAACGCCAAGCACAGCCGCTACACAATGCATGATGCTGTGCTTGGTATGTTATGAAGAGAAAACTGCTATAACTGGAGTGCTGCAGCCTCTTCAAACAGCTGATTGGTGAGCAGTGTCAGACTGGTTTGCCTAGGGTCCACCAGTAAAATTTATTTTGGGGGCCCACCATATAGATACATTCAAATATTACCTGCTCACACAGCAGCAAGATGCTACCAGATGATTGAATATGGGGGGAATACCGGGGGAATCACCTGAACCCCTATAGGCCAGTCTAAGCCTGTTGGTGGGAGTGCCAGGAGTCAGAACCCTACCTATCAGAAACAGATTACCTATCCTGAGGATAGGTCATCAATATCATACTGCCTCAACACCTCTTTAATAAAATAACATCTTCATAAAATTAGAAATCAAGCAACCCTTTCAATCAATGCAGAATTCCCTGATGTCATATTTTGTGTTTCAAAAAACCTAGTAAAGAAAGTTACTGTATTCTCTGTATTTCATTACAGACACATCACATACTGTATATTTTCTGATGTCATGTTCCATGCAGCCCTTTAGTTGATATTTCTAGGATTCCTTACCTTTAGGTCTAAATGATGAACCACCTGTCAACCAATGATAGATAAAGTTACAGGAATACTTATGAATCAACTTCTACATGTCAACAAACAGGTCATTCTCATACATGACATTTCTCTCCACCGTAACAGAGAACAAAGATATACAGTGCCTTTGTGCTAGCAATAATATGTCAGAATCAAATTGCTTGTTATAATTTTATGGTGTATGGGTGAAGAATTAATCATATTGACATTTTTAGGAAAGAAGAATTGTAAGGTGAAGGAATAGCCATGTTATTATACGTCACTGTTGATATTTGTCACAAAATACCAACTTCTCAGCACCACACTTCACAATGACCCACAGTCACACAATGTACAGTATACCATTATAACAGTGCACCCTTAGAAGCTTGTTTAGACAGTATTATATGTCTCCAAAAAATAAAAAGGATCCTCTATCAGCTTAGGGCTGGTAAGAAAGTTGTAAGAAGTGGTCAATTCTGCCTTTTCGTATCTGAAGACCTTGTATCAATTTGTACTATTGGAATAAAGTGGAGCTAAAGTTGACTGGTGGATACACTTGCTTCAGTATGGAGTACTGTGTAACTTAAATGGGTCTAACCATGTAGACCTTTGTTTCTATGGAATATTAGAAAATTGCATTGCATAGAAATAATGTTTAACAATGGCATGTCAACTTGGTGTCTATGGGCCCTGATTACGCATGGTCCATGCTTCACAAAAGAAAGCTTGTTGGGGAAGTCAGACTTATTTCTCTCAAACTTTATATAAATGTTTCCTACTATATCAAATACAGCACATTCATTTAAGATTACTGTGAAGCTTTTTGGAAATGTTGGCAAGCTGTACATTGGATGTCTTATACAAATGGAAGAATAAGCTCTTGGTTAATGAACAAAATATGGCAGATTGTAAAAGAGCATTAGGAAGGAGCAGACCCATTCATTTTACTGTTCTTCTTTAGAAACAATTCTAATGAATATGAAAGTAATCCCAATGATGAAGACATAATCATAAGGGGAAGTTAATAAATACAAAAAAAGTACTGCTGATTTGCCCAAGCTGTCCCAAAGGTATCTAAAATGATAGAATTAGATGTTTTGGTATCTGCTCTCGCATTGCTTTAGAGGAAAGCAGAACAACCTTCCCTGAACATAAGAACTATGGGACACATTTATAAAGACGGTCTTCATCCCTCCTACAGCTTGGGCAAATGAGCAGTACTTTTGCGGCGCAAATGACCTTGGACTGCCAGAGATGTGCCTAATCAATTAAGAGCCATCTGCCTCTTAATTGGCTCCAACAGAATCACAACTGTGTACCATATATCAGAACAAATCCACCCCACAAATAAGAACTTATACATACTCAGTACACAGTTGATCTAAAAGTATATTTTATTAGTTCATTCTAAATAACATTAAAACTATCAGTAGCAGTGGCATACATATACAAAGAAAAGAATAGAATTACAAAGAATTACACTCTAAGAAATCCCTTCAATGAAATAAGGGCAGAACCAATCCTACACCCCACCAAAGCTCGGTTCTGCGATCTAGGTAACCTCTGACTGTGGAGAAGTATACCTGTTTCACATGTTTTTTTTTTTCTCTTGAAAACACAAATGATCAATACATTGCAATGAAGGAAAGCTAGATAATCTTTAGTTTATGTGCCGCTCTCAGAACTCTGAGATCAGAGGATCAGGTTCAGAGGACATGAATGTATAATTCAACTACGAGAACCTAGATTAATGTAATTAGAATATATCTCCTAACCATTTGGCAATCTTCCCAAAGCCAATACATCATTGGAATAGACACACACTCAGCTCTTTTCAAACAGGCTTGCAAAATCTTTACCATCTCTAGTGTAGCAGAAATGTTTACATCATGCTACAGTTTTCCAGTAGATAGAGCATAGATAAATTCTACTTTACTTCTCTTTTGATAGATAATTGGACAGTGAAAAGGAATTAGGACAGGTCCCTGGAAAGTACTGTATATAGAGAAAAAAAGGAAAATAGTCAAGCATAGCTCCCTACATTCAATAAATTACCTCCACATTTCTTCTACTATTGCCTTACCACTTTTGCAATTATTCAGGTCACCCAAATCAGTTGAGTCAAATCGAAGCGTGTTGCATTACTACAATAAAAAACACTGTTGATTTAGTAGAACAATGCTGTATATGTTATCCAATTTGACGAACCGTACTAACAAGCTGAGATTTGTGGGAGTTAGAACCGCTGTGCTCTCATTAAATTTCCCAAATTGCCTATTTAAAATGCAAGCTAAATTGATAGATGGGATGTGGTGCTTTTCCATGAAGAGATTCACTTTTTTGTACAATAGGCTATATACTACGGCTTGCTATGCATTTTATGATGGTTTGGGTAAACTGTTGTAGCATCATCGGATTGCTTTACGCAATAACCACACAAACATTTTTGTGGTATTGTTAACAATTCATTATTGCAATTAATCACATATAAATTGTTAAAAAGGCCCTGGAGCACTCAATGGTCCCTTTGTCTTTATAAGGAAACCAGTATTTAGGACCCTGTTATATAGTTTGCATTCAGATCCAGGTGCTTGAAGTTAACCATCTGCTTTAGAACTCAATTTTCTTCATTCTGCCTTCTTGGTGCTACCTGGTACCCCTTCTCTGATTTCTTCTTCTATGGTTTGATTGTCCACCTATAGAAAATTCACGGTATATCATTGGTTTACTGAAGGTAAATAAACATTGTTAAAGTGATAACATTACGGCAAAATGTTATGTTTCAAGGACAGCAGCCCAAAATGAATGGAGAGGCAGGTCAGGAATTCCAGAATCTATCCTGTGGATATGGGATAACTTTTTCCAACCAGAATACCCCTTTATCAGTTACTCATAGCACCCCATTGGGGTGATCTTGGGATAAGGTTTACCTAATATTTTTTAACTCTATTATCTTCCTTAATTTTATTTCACTTACTTATTTGCATCTATATAATTATAGGAAAATGTACATGAATTAGAGGTAGCTTGAAAGTGACTTCCTATCCTCCTGTCACATCAAACCTTACATTAATGATATCATAATGATCAACAACTAAAAACATTCCATGTATGTGTCAATTTCATCCCACATTCAGATTAACACTCAACTAAATCTTTACTGAAATAAACTTTTTAGACAATAAAAGAGACATTGCTGTACCAGAAGCCAACTGGCTTCACAACATACTTCAGATGGGACAGTTTCCATCCCAACATATTAAAAACTCTGTCATCTACAGTCAAACTAGTCAAGCAGATCCAACCACATGTTCAAACCCTACAGATGCACCTTTGAAGCCTCAAAAATATATTTTTGAATCAGGGATACCATTCAACTACAATGGAAAACCAAATTGCCGAAGACACAAAACAAAAGAAGAAAACCATTGGGTACCTCTAGTAGTCACCTACACCTCTGAGAAGGGTTGCTCGGAGACTACATCTACAAAAGAAAGATTTGCTTGGAGACTACATACTACAAAAAGATGGCCAAATCAATACTTCCAGAACCCCCACTCCTGTGCTATAGGCAGCCCTCTAATCGCAGAAACATCATTGTCAGAAGCTCACTGTTCTCTCCAACTACAGGAACACTCCTGTGCAACCAAAGACTTGCCCATACATAATGACTACAGACGGTACAGATTCCCAATACACAACAGCACTACAGTATCCCATATACCTTCACCTGCACCACACCAAATGTGTCTACCTCATTATAAGTGTCTACCAAATGTCCTACTTGGGTCTCTATGTAGGTAAAACTGGTCAAAATCTTACAGCAAGAATGAATTCTCATCATCACGCAAGCTATGACCACGACTTCATCACAGATATGAAAGTCTTGATATTAAAAGGGAATTTCAAATCTAAGAACAACAGGAAAGTCTGGGAATAGTGATGATCGAACATGCTCGTACCGAGCTTTTCTGACGTACTAGCTTGGTTTACAGTAGCCCAACTGTGTACAGTAGCTAACAGAGAAACTGTAAAGCCGCCACAGTATTTTGGATGTTAATTGTGCTCTAGGAATATTCAAGACAAAAAATGTCAAAACAAATTTGTTCAGACTTTGTAATGCAAGGAAGGAATGGTGAACTTTATTTCATTGCCCTTGATGCTTTCGGTGAATGACGTTTATTCGAAGTAAAAGGCAGTGCAAATGCATTTTTGAGAAATGCTATCCTTGGAACTAAATAAATTGTCTTGTTGACTTGTCTTGCTACCTGTATGTAATTCATGTTTAACCTCTCGGAGATCAGCCTAAATGACTTCACTGCAAATGCAATATTTCCTGACAATGTCATTCACAGCAAAAGAAGGACATTTTTATCACTCTATCAATCGTTTTATCACATTATGTGCAGAAAGTAAATAATAAACCCTTCTGATTTTGCTGGCTCTGTCACCACATGATATTAATATAATGCTAGTGTATCCCGAGTACAATATGATGTATAAAGTAATCCAAGTTCTTTCTCTAAAAAGAGAATGTGGAATACATTTACAAACATTAAAATACTAAATTTAATTGGAAAATATCTATTTACTAGATTCTCAGTTTGTAACTATGTCATCATCAATTTCTCACCACCTCCTGCTGCCTCCAGCTCAAAAACATTTCTCTAACCTTCTGTTTCCTCAACTCTGAGTCAAGTAAAAGGCTTGTACTGTACATATCCTGATCCTTCCTGTCTTGCACCCATCCTATCTATCTTTAACTTCTTGCCTGGTTAATCCACCTCTCTCCTTGTTTTTTTTTACTGTCCCTTAATCATTTGCCAATGACTAGAGATGAGGGAAGTTTTCAAAAATTCTATTCAGATGCTCTGCCGTTTTTTTTTTTTTTTTTTTAATTTGATTCAATCCAAATTAATTTGTCATGAAGCACATTATAAATCAGCCATTTCCCGGCCTGCAGGGAGAGTGTATCTCAGTATTTCTGTGAACTTAGCCTTACAGGTCAATGTTAATGTCAGGTATAATGTACTTAACCGTGAAGCCCATGATTCTACTATAGAGTGAAAGAGCGCACTCCTTTTACACTGTCTGCTGATTCCACATAGATTGCTAGAGAACCTCTTCTGTTACACGCTGATACAAGTAGCGGGCCCATGACAGATTGGAGAGGATGTCAGCAGTAAGTTTCTGTTAACATCACTGTTTATTTTTCCCTACTTCTGAAGAACAACCTCTTTAAAAACCTTTCTTTTGAGCATCTGCCTTCACACTGTCAGTATTTGGTCAGTAATTGTGGTAAGGCAAAAGAAAACAAAAAACAGGAGTGGGTCCAAAATAGAGATGACACCTTATGGAAATATTTGCATGTCTTTTGTGTTTTGGACCCACTCCTGCTTTAGGCTTCCAAATCATGATCAAATCCTGATGCAAAATACTGCCAGTGTGATAGAGTCCTCATGCTCAATTTGCATGAGTTTTGTCCATTTGCATCTGGAATCGGTTTCATTCAGATGAAAAAGAAATCCTGCATGCAGGACTTTAATGGCCTCTATCACACGGTTTTTGGTCAGTTTTTTGAATCACTAACAGGTGTTATCTCTGTTTTGGACCCAGATGTGATGGAAAGTTATAGAGTTATAGACTATTTGCTACTCAGGAGCCTTCCTGGCTGGCAACAACTAGCGGTGCATGGGTTCATATAGGCAGTTGCAAGCAGTCAGCATGGAGTCATGGAGGTGAAATATCATACTCACCGGTGAATATAACATTTCAAATGTCTTGTAGCCAACTCGTAAATCCACCGCAACTCCATCTTTTTTTAATTGAGCTTCCCTATCACCCGCCTCCTAGATCTTTGAACATCATCAATGATCCTAAATCTTAATTGTGACACATTATGGCCGCATGCCACAAAGTGCGCTGGTACCAGCAATTCCACTTTTTTCTTACGTATGGTATATTTAAGTTGATTTGATATATTTCTACATTCCTGTGTGGTCTCACCCACACATAAAAGCCCACATGGGCACTTTAAGGTACAGATTACAAAATCGGAATTGTTTAATATGATAGACCAGGGGTCAGCAACCTCCGGCACTCCAGCTGTTGTGAAACTACAACTGCCAGCATGCACACCTGATCAACTGTTCTCTGAACACAGATAAAAATAAATGGAGAATGCTGGGAATTGTAGTTTCACAACAGCTGGAGACTAGATGGTTGCAGATCCCTGTGATAGACTTTTCCTATCCTCGAATGTCTAAATTCACCACCCTTCAACATGTTACAATTACTGCTCCTGGGGCATGACCTGTCCATTGTCCTACTTGGATAAATATCCACACATGATTTCTTGCCCTCCTGTATGACATCGGGGGAAGGGAACTTAAATTCACTTACCCCTGGAAAAGACTATTATAAATAGACCAATTTGGTCTCAAAATTCTTGCAATCTCATGACTCTTATGGGAAAACATAGATACAAAAGGGATCCTCAGCTGCCGGTCCCCTTTCTTAAAAATCGTGCATGTGCATCATGGAGGACCGGATACCAGGGTGACGCAATTCCTGCTGGAGCCCTATTTACATGTCTGTACACACAGGAATATCTACATATGTTTATGTCTATATTTACGGATTATATTGACAGTTTGGGATGTTTTTATATCCACAGCTGTGGATTTGGTGATGTCATCACGTATACTGGGCATGTGCATATATATATGGCTGTAGACACTGTTATATCATGTCTACATCTATGGGATTTGAAATGTTGCTGCTGTTTGGTGAGAACCTATTGTTGTATTGAAGGAGTACTGAGGTTTTTCCTTACATCTTCTGTGAACAAGGATTTGGAGGCTGTAGTCTGTGAGCTGCGGGCATGAGTTAAGTTATTAACTATTTTTTAAATTGATTTGGACTTTTTATGAGCTGTGCTGTTGACTTTGATTGCCTGTGGTGAACATCTACAACATAATTGACATACAGAGGATTTGAAAAACTCCATTCAGCCTAAACCCCTTGGAAACAATACGCCCAAGCACTGTGTACAACCCACTCTTCTCTGGTTGGCAATTTGCTGATAACTTATTTCCTTTTCTGAAATACAGTACTTGTATTCTGTTGTGGCTAGAGCTGCTGTGGATTACTGTTAGTATCAACTGTACCTGCTGAATCTATGTTACTGAGGATTACTGCAGTTTATAGATTGTGCCTAACTGGATCAAATCCCATAGTAATCTCTGCCCCTGCAAAGGATTATTCCACAGACAATCAACCTAGACAAGGCATGTGCCCTTTCATATAAAGGACTATCACCTGTGGAATATCTAGTTCTTCAAAAGGATTCATTAGTGCTGTAGCCAGATGTCAGACCCCTTTACATAGGCTGATGACTGGGTAAATTATTGGGATGAAACTTTTCTAACACGCCTTCCTAACAAGTGCCCTGGGTAAAGATGCCATTGATTACCTGATGTAGAAGAAAATGCTTATTTATCAGGCAAAAACATCATTTCTCACCAGTGTAAATAATGATCTTCTGCAAAGAAACAATTATTCTGTATGTGGATGAGCCATCACAGCAATGATCAGTCTCCATACATTGTTGTATGTAAATGCAGCTCTCACCTCCTCAGACAGCAGGCAATTATGAGGATCAAAGAGTTTGTTCCCGATAATTACCTGCTGAGTTAAGCCGTATAAAGGCTGTATTACACGATAATCGCATGAACGCTCGGTAGTGATCATCTTGCAGTGTAATACTGCGGCCAATTGCCCAGTGGACGAGCAAATGCTTGCTCATCAGGCAATTCTGATTTTTAAGAATGCTTAAAAATCATTGTTTGCCGGCCGCAGATCGCATTGTCTAATAGCAATCTGCCGCCGGCAAACCACTAGACAGTATGGGGACGAGCGGTGGCATAGCGATCACTCCTACCCGTGTTACTGAGGAGATTGCTGCATGTAATAGCAGCTGTCTCCTCCACTAGCTAGCAAGCGCTTGCCAGGAGGGAACGCTTCCCTCCCGACAATCGCTTGCTCAATCGGCCTGTGTAATACAGGGTTAAAGGGCCTTTACTTTACAAAAAAAAAATTGGGAGATCTCTTATCAGATCCATTGTATTGTCCTAGTATCATTTACGTTCTGTAAAGGCAATTAGGTAAATAGCTTGTAATGTAGGAGATAAAATGTCTGCTACGCTGAAAGGGAACCTTAAGTATGTAGGTCCTAAGAATGTTTGTTGGATCTGGATCTTCAAGCAGGTAAGGCTACTTTAACACTAGCATTTAGCTATTCCAGTATTGAGCTCCGTCATAGGGACTCAATACCGGAATAAAACGCTTCAGTTTTGTCGCCATTCATTGTCAATGGGGACAAAACTGAACTGAAGAGAACGGAATGCTCCTAAATGCAGTATACAGACCGGACAGCAAACCGCAACATGCTGCGGTTTGCTCTCCGGTCTGAGCGTCCGCACCAAGACGGATCCGGAATGACCCCCAATGAAAGTCAATGGGGACGGATCCGGATTTGGTGTGACACAGTAGTAAACGGATCCGTCCTCCATTCAGTTTCAATGGAGTTCATGACGGATACGTCACCTGCACACCACACGTGTCAGACAGTGGCACATACACATACAGTACAGACCAAAAGTTTGGTCACACCTTCTCATTCAAAGAGTTTTCTGTATTTTCATGACTATGAAAATTGTAGATTCACACTGAAGGCATGAAAACTATGAATTAACACATGTGGAATTATATACTTAACAAAAAAGTGTGAAACAACTGTAAATATGTCTTATATTCTAGGTTCTTCAAAGTAGCCACCTTTTGCTTTGATTACTGCTTTGCACACTCTTGGCATTCTCTTGATGAGCTTCAAGAGGTAGTCACCTGAAATGGTTTTCACTTCACAGGTGTGCCCTGTCAGGTTTAATAAGTGGGATTTCTTGCCTCATAAATGGGGTTGGGACCATGAGTTGTGTTGGGCAGAAGTCAGGTGGATACACATAAAACTTTGAAAGTGTCCCCAAGTGCAGTCGCAAAAAACCATCAAACGCTACAAAGAAACTGGCTCACATGAGGACCGCCCCAGCAAAGGAAGACCAAAAGTCACCTCTGCTGCGGAGGATAAGTTCATCCGAGTCACCAGCCTCAGAAATCGCAGGTTAACAGCAGCTCAGATTAGAGACCAGGTCAATGCCACACAGAGTTCTAGCAGCGGACACATCTCTACAACAACTGTTAAGAGGAGACTGTGTGCAGCAGGCCTTCATGGTAAAATAGCTGCTAGGAAACCACTGCTAAGGACAGGCAACAAGCAGAAGAGACTTGTTTGGGCTAAAGAATAGAGATGAGCGAGCATGCTCGTCCGAGCTAGGTGCTCGTTCGAGTATTAGGGTACTCGTAAGTGCTCGCTGCTCGGACGAGTATCTCGCCATGCTCGAGGAAAAGGCAACTTCTGCATTGTGCATTTTTGGCGCCTATAAACTCAGCCAATCACAAGCCAGGAGACTCTGCGGTACACCCAGCATCACGTGGGGCCCTTACATGTCGAGAGCAGGGGTTGGCTGGCCTGATCAGGTGACCCTGGAATATACTAGTGACTGGCCACGGTGCTCGGCTCAGATGCTGCCTGGATGTCGTTAGGGATAGAGCTGCTGCGTTTCAGGGAGAGTGTTAGGGCCTGCATTTAGTTCTTTGTTAGGCAGGAGTGATCTCACAAGAACCCAACAGCCCTTCTAAGGGCTACAAGAAATTTTTTTTTTGGTCTCCTGGCTGGGCTGGCTGGCACTAGTAGTGCAGCTATCGCCATATATAACCCTTTTTTTTTAATTGTTATATCTCAGTGATACAAATCCATTTCACACAGCAGTGTGGAACCATTCTGTGTGTCACAGTTCAGCTGTCCACTCACTACAATCCGTATTTTCACTGATACAGCTAGATTCCAAAAATCTCTGTGCGACATTTGTCTGGGTTGCAGTCAAAATAGCCACTGTCAGCAGGGGCTGAGTTTGCTGTCTGATAGTTTCTGCACGTCACGTTCCAAAAAAACAAAAACTAAAAAAAAATATATAAAAAAAAATATAAAAAAATAGTTTTTTTGTTGTTTTATCTCAGTGACACGAATCCATTTCACACAGCTGCGTGGAACCATTCTGTGTGTCACAGTTCAGCTGTCCACTCAATACAATCCGTATTTTCTGTCCAGGTGACACATTCTGTACGTCACTTAATTAAAAAAGGTCTTTTGCTCTCACTTATACAGCTAGATTCCAAAAATCTCTGTGCGACATTTGTCTGGGTTGCAGTCAAAATAGCCACCGTCAGCAGGGGCTGAGTTTGCTGTCTGATGGTTTCTGCACGTCACGTTCCAAAAAAACAAAATATAAAAAAAAATATATAAAAAAATATATATAAAAAAAAAAAATAGTTTTTTTGTTGTTTTATCTCAGTGATACAAATCCATTTCACACAGCTGCGTGGAACCATTCTGTGTGTCACAGTTCAGCTGTCCACTCACTACAATCGGTATTTTCTGTCCAGGTGACACATTCTGTACGTCACTTAATTAAAAAAAGGTCTTTTGCTCTCACTTATACAGCTACATTAGAAAAATCTCTGTGCGACATTTGTCTGGGTTGCAACTAAGCAGACCAAGTCTGCCTAATCTAATAGTTTCAGTGTAATTGCTCCATACTGCACGGTATGTAATAACATACGTAATTTTGATCTAACTTATCCACCTATATATTTACTTGTGCAGACTGAACAAGTTTGTGGGTTTCAGTACAGCAGGCCCGTTTATTTTATTTTTTTTAATATAATACACTTACATATACAGAAAATGTTGAACCCCAGGGCTAAGGGTCGAGGACACGAGGGCGTGGGCGTGGGCATTCAATTACTGCAGGGGGCAGAGGCCGTGGTCCTGGGCAGGGTGAGACAGTACCTGCTGATGAGGGAGCAGGGGAACGCCGCAGAGCTACACTCCCTAGCTTCATGTCTCAACTTACAGGGACACGTGGTAGAGGACTGTTGAAACCACAACAGTGCGAACAGCTGATGTCGTGGATTGCGGACAATGCTTCAAGTAATTTGTCCACCAGTCAGTCTTCCACGCAGTCCACCACGTTACCCAAGGGAGCACTCCTCTGGCTCCTCCACCTCAACCTCCTTCCCCCCAGTCTGCCCCCTCCAGGAAAATTTGGAATGCGATCCGGCATACTCTCAGGAACTGTTTTCTGGACCCTTCCCAGAGTCACAAACACTTCTCATGTTGCTGCTGACCTCGTTCCCGATGCCCAAGTTTTCCAACTGTCGCAGTCTGTGGGTGATGATGATGATGATGATGACAATGTTGACTTAGTGGAAGAAGTTTGTAAAGAGGTGTCAGACGATGAGGAGACACGGTTGTCAGACAGTGGTGAAGTTGTTGTTAGGGGAGGAATTCCGAGGGGGGAGCAGACTGAGGAATCTGAGGATGATGAGGTGACTGACCCAAGCTGGGTTGATATGCCGAGTGAAGACAGTGCTTCTGAGGCGGAGGCGAGTGCTGCACCAGAACAGGTTGTAAGAGGCAGTGGTGTGGCCAGAGGGAGAAGCAGGGCCAGAGCTGGTGTATCAGCAGCAACTGTTTCACGTAGTGAAGCTCCCGTGGCGAGGCCTAGATGTTCGCAAGTCTGGAGGTTCTTTAAAGAAAGTGAGGATGACCGACGGACTGTGGTGTGCAACCTGTGCCACACCAGGATCAGCAGGGGTGCCACCAGTACTAGCCTAACCACCACCAGCATGCGCAGGCATATGAGTGCTAAACACCCCACTCAATGGAACCAAGGCCGTTCACCACCTCCTGCGGGTCACACCACTGCTCCTTCCCCTGTGTCACTCGCTGCCTCTGCTAGTCAACCCCCTGCGTCACTCGCTGCCTCTGCTAGTCAACCCCCTACCCAGGACCCCGGCACGAGCGCCTCCCGCCGGAAAACCACACCTTTGCCTCCACGATCCTCCACAGTGTCCACCAATGTGTCCAAGGGCAGCGTTCAGCTGTCTTTACAGCAGACGCTGGAGCGCAAGAGGAAATAAAGTTCCACCCACCCACATGCCCAAGCCTCAACGTCCACATCTCCAAATATGCTGAGCCTGGAGATGCTGCCTATAAGCTGGTAGAGACCGAGGCCTTTCGCAATCTCATGGCGGTGGCTGCCCCTCGGTATTCGGTCCCCAGCCACCACTATTTTTCCCGGATGTGCCGTCCCAGGCCCTACACCAGCACGTGTCACAGAACATCATCCGTGCCCTGACCAACGCTGTTTCTGAGAAGGTCCACCTAACCACGGACACGTGGACAAGTGCTGCCGGGCAGGGACACTATATCTCACTGACGGCACAATTGGGTTAACTTGGTGGAGGCTGGGACCGAGACTGACCCTGGGGCCGATCATGTACTGCCCACACCGAGGATTGCGGGGCCTACCTCGGTCACGGTCTCTCAGACGTACTGTGCCTCCTCCTCCGACCCCTCCTCCTCCACCGAATTACAATCCGTGGGCACGGCGCCTTCAGTCAGTAGCTCTAGGCGCAGCAGCAGTGCTGTGGGTAAGCACCAGCAGGCGGTGCTCAAACTGCTGAGCTTAGGTGACAAAAGGGCACACTGCCCAAGAGCTGTTACAGGGCATCACGGCGCAGACCGGTGTGTGGCTGGCACCGGCTGAACCTCAAGCCAGGCATGGTTGTGTGTGACAACGGGCGTAACCTGGTGGCGGGCTTCTGCAACTCGGCAGACTGACACATGTGCCATGCCCTGGCCCACGTGTTCAATCTAATAGTTCAGCGGTTCCTCAAGACATACCCCAATCTGTCTGATTTGCTCACCAAGGTGCGCCGCATCTGTGCGCATTTCCGCAAGTCGACCACAGATGCTGCC